>JAPTGZ010265383.1:3159-14375 GCA_029814645.1 Fowleria isostigma | reverse complement strand
GTGTGTGTGTGTGTGTGTGTGTGTGTGTGTGTGTGTGTGTGTGTGTGTGTGTGTGTGTGTGTGTGTGTGAATGTGAGTGTTGCTCCACAAAAGGAAATAGGGGCCTCTGATTAAAGAGTGCACTGTCATAAAGGTTACTGAATTGCAAATGGTCCTCTCCATCCTCCCTGTAATGGAGACTGGTTAAGAGGAACGAGAAAGAGACGGGGAGAGGGCTGAGAGCGAGGAGCGGCCATGATAGGAATATAAACAGGGAGACTTAGCCGGTCCTCTAGTCTCAACCTAAGTCCCAGTCCCTTCACAACCACCACAAGAGACATTAATCACTGGATCACCAAGCCATGCTTAATTGCAAGTTGTATATCATGGTGCATACAGTGGCTAAAGGGGGAAGGAAACTCATTATTTTGGTTTGCTGGATGCAGGGCTGGGTGCACCTCATCTGGACTGCACCACCTCTCTCTGTCACAGTACACCTGGGACCAAGCTCAATGTGACAAGGAAAAATGGAGTATGCAGTCACCTCCTAATTAATATAGCTCTGCCACTATTGTTGCACAACTAAGGACATTCGCCACTGATCATAAACCTACTCAACCAATCACAGCAGACACATTAGCGTCAGCTGAGGTTGAAGCGCTATCTCCACCATGACAAATCTCTGATCGCCTATAAGGTAAGGCTTACAGTGATAGGGTTTGAACCGTCAATAGTAGGAGGCCAGTCTTAAGTCAAGGTCGCAAAACAGGGAAGCTTTTTCAGCTGTAAGAAAAATGGAACCAACTCCCAATCGGCCACTTGTATTTAGATTTCTGCTAGTGCTTCTGTAGGCAATATGCTAATAAGGGGGACTTGATAAATGACTTGTAATATTTCCCAGACACTTTGCTTGCCCTCAGAAGTTTGCCAATCTGATGCAGCATGAAGATAATAAAGCACACTCAGTCATTATATCAATTTTCGTTACCCATATATTTTAGTCCATGTTAGTAATGATGAGCAAAAAGCAAACGAACCAAGGGCAGAGCCTGGCAACACTGTGTTATTTAAGCACTACACACACACACACACACACGCACACACACACGCACACACACACACGCACCGCACACACATACACACACACACACCCTATATCATGACAAAGTCATACAGAGACTGCAAAAAATTGTCCACGAATGTTGTTCACATGCACGACTGCACTGGCATACAGTATATGCATAAGTGCACATATTGCACAGAGAGAGAAACAGGCAAAGAAACAAAATGTAATGAGGTGTGATTATGGAAAATAATATTCACCATGAACAGTGGCATGAATAAAGACATTTCAATATCTCTCAGAAATACATCACTGCTTTATACGTTCCTTAGCTAGCAAAACATACAGTATCTCATTTAAATGACTTTCAGTAACATTAAGTCTGATCAGATCTGGCTAATAGTCTATAAATAGGCTATTATTCAAGAATGTTAGAGCTTTGGGCACATATATGACAAATTCCTCCTGTTCACTGTTGTGCACAGACATACACTATGGAGTTCAAAGAGCAAAAGCCCCATTTAAATCAACATTATTGTTTTGTTCATTGTGTGGCTGACTAGCTAAATACATTGACTGTCTTGTTTTCTTGAGAGCCTCAAGTGGTCTATCATCCTACCCGTTTTTAATGTTAATACTACTGCTATCAAATGATATATATATTTTTTTATCAGATTAATCACAGGGTTGCTGTGGATTATTTTTTCTTGATCATGATTAAATGTCGTTCATCTCAATCTATATTAATCATGTTTCATTTTGTAAGAGCCAACAGACTCAAGAAAGAAGGATAGTCACAGAAAAAATTATTAGACCAGCAAAAGTCATAAAAAAATGGTTATGCAATCAAGTACTAATTCCTGTGTGTATCATGTGATGAAAACAAACAGAAAAGAAAACATGGAATGCCCAAAAACACTGTTTTTGTCAGTACAATGTCATAGATATTGATGTAAGAACTTATGTGATCTTGGTTATTATCAAGAAAACCATGGAAAATGGATAGATATCAGCTCTTAAATGAAATTCTTATGAGATATTTTTGTTTTTATCATTATGTTTGTCCAAATTAATATACTTTTAGTTGTACTAGGCATTAAAATGAACAAGAAATTGAAGAAAACAACTGTGACTGTATATGCATTTAACATGTTTAATAAACACCTTCAACAGTTCCAACAACAACAACAGCAGCTCCATCTTGGGGGGTTTTTGTTATCAAATTTCCCATCCAGAGGGCTAATGTGCTGCTTAGCATCTTCTATCGTTATCCATTGATTCTGCTGCCTGTCACTACTGGATCAAATCAGGGGCAGATCTATAGGGGGGCAACTGCTCTCCCATTGTAGAGCCTTGCCCCCTTAGCTGCCCCCTAACTTTATGTTCTAAAAACTATACTAAAATACAAACATACTAAAACAAAAACAAATCATCTTTATTCCCAAAAGCCTCTCAAAGTATTGAAATAAAGGATGAATTCACCAAATGGATGGATGGAGAGTGTAATGATAGGAAGACAAGGGATCCATCCTTATTTCATCTGGACCACACGGTTAAACATTGTTTTCACTAAAAGCCTTTGTTATAAGGTTAGATATATCAAGCTTTTCATGGATCTTATTTTATCCATAATTATGATAAAACTAAAGATGGTGTAAATTTCTACTCTATTGTATAACAATTCAAACATTAGTTTAAGAGTTATTGACTCCATTTATACATATGCAGAGATTCCACGTACCATACAGAGGATGTTACCATGCCACCCTGATAAGACCCCCTGCCAGTCCATATAAAATTTTCTAGACCCGCCACTGTGATCAACTGCCTATTTGTGCATGTGTGACACTAACTCTATGTGGACAAACTGCCCAAAATGCATTGCCAGAGACGTCCGAGTCATTCTGTGCAGCAAATGGATTAATTGCATTAAAATTTTTAATCAAATTAATCATGAAGATGGATTAATCCATGTTAACACATTAATTTTGCCAGCCCTAGTTAATACACATGTGCATTTATTTAGTCCTTAAGTTCACCTTAATGATCATGAAGTAAATATTCACTTGAATGCACTTGGCTGTGATCACACATGGTCAAGACTTCCTGACACCAAGAACTCTGTCTGACCACTCCCCAAGGTTAGAAGTTGTAAAACTCCATGACCTGAAGGGGAGGAGGGATCATGGTGGAAAGATCAAAGGTCACACAAGTGTTTCATGGTTAGCCAAGAGGTGGAGGAAGGGTTCCATGTAGATGTAAAAAGGTAAAGACCAGAATGCCTGAGAAGTAGTCAGTGAGGGGTCAGAGTGCATCCGGAGTTCACTGGGCTAGCAAAGGACAAGGAAGGGAGGAGTGAAAGAGCACAAAAGAAGAACAATAAAGAATACTAACTCTACATGTGGGCTTCCCTCAGTCAGGTTTCCCTCCAATTAGAGATGTTAAAATAGGAAGAGGTGATAGTAACTCTGAAGAGGATGAGGAGGAAGTTTTTGCCCCCCTGCCACATCTACCCTTTGATCTGCTCACACTCAGATCCCATCGCTGAGAAATCACGCTGTCCGTGTTAACTACATGTGGACAAAACAAACTTCAAGCACATGCAGTTCTGCTGTAGCTTAACACAGCAGCATGTTTTCTCCTGAGGACCAACATATTTAGAAAAGCCTTTCAGCACTTGTCAAACAAAATCGACCAAAGGCAGCTTTAAACACAAAGACAAAAATTAAACACAATGGATTTTAAATGAAAAGTGGCTGACTATAATAAAATCAAGATCAGGAAGAATGCAATAGAAAGTACATATTCCCAAGGATTAAGAATAGCGTCAGCAAATGGGATAAGCAAGCATCATCGATCTAACGCATGAAACCCACAGATGGTAGTTTTAGCTTTAAAATCACTCACTGCTTAAAGATTAATTAGTGAAAATAAATTAATAGGATATGTTGTGTTTTATAAAACAGGGTCAGTAATTTGGGCCATCTGCGCAAATTTACATCCTCCTTTATTTCTCTATTTTATTCATGAAAATTGATACTTCCAGCACCCTTCTTTAATAAGGAAAACCACTTAACAAAACACACTCAAGGCAATATATTTCCATAATATTAAAAGAAACGCATCAACAGAAAAGGAGTACAATGGGCAATTAGCAAAGCTCCACCACGCCATAAATCCTTCATTTACAAACAGTCCTGTCACAGAACGATGTGGTTGCAAGCAAGGCCCAAATTCCTCACCAGTCAGCCGGGCTTATTTTGTTAACATGTGTATATGTTAGGATCCTGGAAGCGAATGTAAACACCATTCTATGAGATCTCTGAGCTGTCACTTACAGGGGAGATCGCCTCTTCTGATTAGAAGCGGTGCAATACTGGCTTAGCTGAACTAATATTTGTACGCCCAAGATAAATCACTCAAGCTTTGTTTTACCACATGTTACTCACTCAGGGATGGCTCTCTGCCTGCCAGGCCTCTTATCCTACTTGACAAAGAAAACCACATATATCAGAGGACAATAACTACACTGAGAATATAACGCAATAATGTCTCCAGTTAGAAATATAACTATGTGCTGCATTTACATGTTTAAAGCAAGAGATTGTTTGTTCTTCTGTATACAGCATCTTTTATATTCAACAGTTTTTAAAAAAAAAAGCATATTTTAGGTTGATATAGGAAAAAAAACAAGATTAACTAAAAAATCACAGTGATGAAAGTCCTCTCAACAACTCTGCTGTGTTGTTCTAAGGCTGATGTTGTATTACAATGCACTCACAAACTTTGACAGGCAGTAAATCAGTCAACAGTAAATGCCATCTTTTATCAGATCATAAAATCTGCTTGTAGGCATTTAATTTTCCCCCCTCTTGTTTTAACAGGGAAACAGGCAGCCTAGAGAAACCGTGTTTTGTTTTTATAGAGGTTACAGGAAAAGCAGAGTGTGTGTAAACAGGGCTAAGCCAAGCACTTCTTATGGATTTGTTTTTGCCTGCGAGCGACAACAACATGGGGAACTGCCATTCTTGTGAAAGCAGGTATGAGTGTTGTACAGATTTCACTTGACAGATGAATAAGGAAAGATTGCAAATGAATATGTTTTCAGACAGTTACTATGCTAATGCTTCAAGGCAATGTCTATAATGCCAGCAAGAAGTCTCACAGGAAAGCCTTCAGACTGAAAATTAAAAGTTAAAGCTTTGTCACGTAGAAGAGGATTAACCCTTAGGATACTAAGCATTGGTAGAATTAAATACTGGCTGTGAGTGGCCGTGTCTTACAGAAAGTTAGACGCATGTTGCACAGAAATGCTTACAGACACATCAAACTAATTACAGTGTGTAACACCATGTATGATGAATGCAGACAGTGCTGCACCCCTCCTTGGCCTTAAGGGGCAGTCTTTGCTCACTTCACTGCTATTAAAGACCTCTGTGTCTGGGACAGGCTGGGCACAGAGCGGGCCTTTCCTTTTCTAAACCCCCCTGGCCTCTCAGAATGGCAGCCCTTATAAACACTATTCACTGTGCTCCTTTTTACACTAGGTGAGGTCAGAAGTTCAGCCCCCAGGTTTTAACAGTTAAGGCCGAGCTGTGAACTTGTGACCTCCTGGGGTGAGTAGGAAGGGGGAGAGAACTAGAGGGAAGAAAAGAAGAGGGGGGGGGTCATCTCTCTTCAATGCAGAATGGCTGGATTTACAGCTGCATGCTGACTGCATTGCAAGCACAGCAGAAAACACCTGATAGCATCTCCTTGGGGGAGGAACCACCCCGACCCCTTTGTTGTCTCACTAACAGTCACCCCAGCACCATAAATCATGTTAATTACTTGACTGATGGAATAAATCTTAAAAAAGTCAGTCTGTGGCAGTGAGGCTGAGAACAGGAGGTTCCCGCACTGCAGTTTCTGCTTGCTCTGCGTTATCTGTCAACCCATAGTCACTGTGTAATCTGTCCATTTGTTGTTGTCTGAGCGGGACTTTCAAAGATGTGGACAGGCTGAGGGAGGGCTGCACATTTTGTGACACAGATATCTTCCAGTAATCCATCTCCCTATGGGTGGTCTTTGAGGATCAGCAGATTGTTTCCTTCATTTAAGCAATTATTTGCCCTTCTGTGATGCAAGGCAGCGAGTCAGATGTGGTTAGAGCCCATGTTGAAATTAATATAAAGCTGATATAAATCACTGTTCATGTCTGCAATAATAAAGTTACTTTTCAAAGCCAACTCTTGTGAAAACATCCATAAATTATATTATTTCCTCTTTCTACATGCTACTAGATTACATGAGCCTGCAACAGTCAAACTTAAGAGTCACAGAACAGCATGCCAAAGACATGAAAGGTCATTCACACACAATAACAATCCTTCTAAGAGTGCACTCACGGGCTTGTGGGTAATTACAGTTCTTTCGCTGGAGTGTTTTGTGTTTCGCTTTGCTTGTTCTGTCTCAAAAGCTAACAACCACTCATTATTCACGGTTTGAGTTGGGCTTTTTTTTCCTTCAGTAGGGCAAATTACACACAAGAGTGACAGCTCTCAGAGAAAGAGAGGACCAACAGCCTCGCTGGCTTCTGGTAAGTGCAGTCTTAAATCAAGGGGGCAGGGACGCTGACTACAGCCCTGCAGTCTGTTGACTTTGTGGCAAGGGCAGCAAAGGGCTGGAGACATGGATATACTGTACTCCTGCATGCCCACTACAATAAACTGCCTTCCATAGCAGCCATAAAACCTCTGTGATATACTATTCCAAGACACATGTCCAACACTTCATATCTTACAAACTGCAATCTATCCACTACAAGGGGCTGTCTTAATTCTACAGCAAAGACGAGTAACTGTGTGGACAAAATCCTCTAACCCCTCAGGCCTTAACTAGCTCAGCAAACCAGCCGTCACACACCAAGGTGCATGCACACATACCTGCCATGCACACAAAGATTTACCTGCATGGTTAGTTTGGGGAATGTTTCTGCTTTAGATGGATTTATGACGGCATACAGCGGGTAATAAGAGCCAGAGAGATATTTACTGTCAGTGTCAGGAATTCCACGAAGGAAAATAGGGGAAATGGGGTCACCTGGAAATATTTGCTGAAAACTGGGTGTTGTCTCTTGTGTCAAAGGAAAGAAAAATGCCTGTTCAGTCACTGGAGTTCAAAGCGTTCGAACAATGAGGTCAGTGTTGAAGCATCAGAGATCAGTAAAAAGGAATAAAAGGCCAACTCACAGCAAGCGGCTGATGTTCTGATTATTTTACCGCAGCATTTGCCCATGGTGCATCACTTAATTATTTCGCTATGGTCTATAACTTTGAGTCGGCAGCTGATGTTGCGTCTTTCTCTTAAAAGTGTACATAAGACCACCATGTGAACTTGAAGATGATTTATTCTCAGTGCACAAAAGTAGAGACTTTGTCTGAAGAGCAAATTTTGTTCTTTCAAAGTTGATAAATGAAGGGATCACATTATAGGACCAAAAATATCACAGAAGGTTTTCAGTTTTCGGATAGCCATTGATCATTATGTTATCAAGATCAAGTTATTCATTTGTCTTGCTGTAAAAATTGATCACAAGCTGCAGACAAACAAAGCAGAACACAAATATATTTCAAGATTTCCATAGTGTGTTAAGCTTTTTACTGTACAACTATTACTCTCACTAGATATTTAAAATGGACATTTCCTTCCAGTAATTGTCCTGCTTTACTTTAGTCTTTCTTGCAATTTTCACATAGGCGGATTATCATGATAATGCGAGCCAATACAGTGGTATTGATCATGGCATTTACCTTGACTGCTTAAGAAAGACCTGTCAATATAATCAAGCAAAAATGAATGAGCTGTCCAAACAAGCTTCTCTGCACATAATTAATACATCCAGAAGATCATAAAAGCCCAGTACTGGATTGGATCTGTTCACAGGGCTGCAGCTTTCACTCTTGTAATGCTCCGAAGAGAAATACAGCACTGTTATCTTCAAACCAGATGACTGTTGATGCATCCCCATTCGCGCACGACTCCACTGAACCAAAGCCCATGAGCACATTCAATTATTCTTCTTCTGAGCCATTACAGGGAGAATGGCTAATATTATCTCCGCCTAATGGCAAATAATACACAATATTCAGGAGTTCAGTGTACTAAGCATTTGCACAAGCCTTAGTAAAGTCCCTTACTTAATCATCCATCTGGTACTCTGGGGAGTAGGTTAGAATAACCAGAAGCAACATTTCAGTTGGCACCGAAGCCAAGCAACAGCAGAACTAACTGCACATGTTGATCAGACGAACATAAGTGGAGGGAGCAATAAAGCTGTGTTCTTAATTCAGAGGTGATTAGAAGATTGTAAACCAGGAAAAATTATTTTACTGCTGTGGATTGTGTATTACAATAAAAAAACTGATACAATAAAATGCGAGAAGTGACAGGAATTGCGAGCCTGTTAACATAAACAAAGATTACAACTGACCCAAGTTAGACGAGATGCTTCATGAATATCAAACAGCTTTTCTAAAACTTGTATCTTTAATTCCGCTCTATCATTTCCTCCGGGGAACAAACTTAAATAGATCACACTGGCTGAGAGACATTATCAATCACAGCATCCCCATTCATCTCAAATGCATAATTTCTATGGGTGATGTGTTGCAGTTCCCAATGCATCAACATTATTTATGGTTTGACATTATAAAAGTAAGTGCATAATTTATAGGCTTAAATTAATGCACTACCTTCCGTGTGCTGTCTGTTTTTCAGAGATCCAAAGCCAGATCGCGGCATGCCAAAACTATGGAGCAATCCCATTTAGAGCAGAGAGCCCACAGCAGCCTTGATTTATGGCGGTAAATTAAAAAGAATGAAAAATTTATGACAGCAATTTGTGGGCAGTCATAAAACTATTATAGAACTTTGAAGTGGCGTTTTGTCCTTTTGCATGTAAGTGATGCAAGATGATTCAATGTTACAGAAATACCGTAACTGCTCATATTTGAAAAAGATCACCACTGACCAGCTGCTCTTTCAATGGGTGTCAACGTTAGGAAGTTAACTGATAGGAAATGGTAATTAGCTTGACTGAATGCTAGAGAACAACAGGGTTTCAGAAGTCGACATGACTCCCGCCAGTGTATGCCCGTTGCGTGCATTCTCCTGCTCTTCTGCATGAAATCGAAGCCCCAGCTGGCATTTGAGTGGATGCCATGCCATGATTGAATGAAAGCCCATCCTTGACTGACAAATGATATATTAAGCTTTCAGTCAGCAGGGGGGAGAAGCCAGGCATGTCAGTTACCTGCTACAGCAGAAACTCCACTTGTCAATCTGCCATTGGCAAGGCTAAACAAGATCTGAAATGTTAAAAGCCCTGCACACTGTAGTTTTTCACTTCCTTGTGCGTCCCAGGCACTTAGACATATCAGCCATGTGACGGCTATGAATCAGTGTCTGCCATGAATGTCAGAGTATCGCATTTATAAGTGAAATACCATTTGTTAGGCCTGTGGGCTTGCTCCTCCGGTTTCATGCAGGATATGAGAGAACATCCAAATGACAGACAATTGACTCCTGAATATTAATGGAAAAGTGACCTTCATGAGAAAGAATACGTCATGGCGTAGCTCGTCATTTCATGCAGACAAATTAGACGTTCCTATTCAAAGGACTGTGTTAAACTTTATGTTTATATGTTTAATTATGCTGGTGTCTAGTCCATGTGTGGGCCATTAATAAAGATCTGAGTGTGTGTGACGGAGGTCTGTGGGCAGTGTTGGGCAGCTCTGAGTGGCCCTCTCCTTGACTCTGACGGTGTTGATTATGGATGATTAATGGCATAAAGGAACAGGCAAAGAAAGGTCATCTCCTGGGTTCTACAGGGAGCAGCTACATTGGGAGTAATTAAGACACTTGTGTAAGCATGATTAATAAGCACACCCTGACGCTGTGCTCAGTAAACAAGGCAACCAGATGGTTGAGCCATGTATTTAAAATTCTATTTCTTTGAAGATCTCAATGACATCATTTCTCAATTTCATCCTGGACTGTACTTAACACAAGGTAACTTACCTTTTTAAGGAGATTTATTCAGGTATCATCATACAGGGTTCAGCGAACAGCAGGCATGAAAGAGAGAGAGAAAAATAAAAATAAATAATAAACTCCACATTTGGATATTCTTGTGTATTTAAATCCTGGATTCAAAACATTACTAGATTAAAAAGTATTACCATGATCATGCATGAAAGCAGCAAAAGTAAAATGACAGAACATTATTATTATTTACTACAGAAGTGGAAAAAATTATGAGACCACCCTGTTTTCTTTAATGTCTTGATAATTTTAATGCCTGGTACAACTAAAGGTACATTTGTTAGGATAAACATAATGATAACAACGAAACTAGCTCATGGTAGTTTAATTTCAGAGCTGATATCTAGCCATTTTTCATGGTTTTCTTGGTAATAACTAAAATCACAAAAGTTCTTACATCAATATCTATGACATTGTACAAAACCAGTAATTTTAGGAATTCCATGTTTTCTTTTTTGTCTGTTTTAGTCACATGATACAACAGGAGTTAGTACTTGATTAGACAACCATTTTTTTTATGACTTTTGATGGTCTAATAATGTTTTCTGTGACTGTATATTACTGGTATATCATTGTGCTCACCTTTAATCTTGGCTCATTTTAGTTACTATATACTGTTGGGTAATTTATTAATAATCTGCAAAGTAACTTAACTGTACTAAATATAGTGGCATAAAAAGTATAATATTCGCCACTGATATATTGTACATGGTGGAAGAAAATGAAAATTCTAAAGTTTCTGTGGTAGAACACCTTAGCACATCTTGGGTTTTTTCATCTCTTTTTATTCAGTTTTCATACTTTTAAAACACATTCAACAGATTCAACAGATATAATAAACATCACCTATTCTACACGTACACTCTTACACTGCACATCATCCTTCATCCAAATTTAAGTTGGGTATCTTGTTTAAAGTATAAAAAAATAAATGATATGTTCACACACATAAATCAATGCCTTACCACCATAGGACAAAAAGACAAGCAAAAGAAGAAAGTAAAAATAAAAATAATAAAGAGAAAAAAGGGGGGGGTGTCTTTCATCATAATATTGCTAAGTCATGATCCTATATATTGCCTTAGAA
>JAPTGZ010265186.1:0-14376 GCA_029814645.1 Fowleria isostigma | reverse complement strand
AAATTTACTGGAAGGAAGAAAAGACAGAGCTTAGACTGAAAAGGCAAAGCAGAGTATTTCACATTTACTTCACAGTACCTTAGAAATGTATATCAATTAAAAAAAAAAAATAGGCAGCAAATTTTGTGAAAACAAAACGTGTCATTCCCAAAACTCGTGGCAATGACTGTACACTGAACAAATATATAAACACAGCACTTTTGTTTTTGCTCCCATTTTTTGATTTTTTTGGGATTGGGGGTAATATTTGATGTAACACTTTCACCTTCATCGGTTTCTACAGTCATGGACAAAAGTTTAGTGAATGACACAAAAGAATTCTTTGCTTAAATGTGATTCATTTGTCAATAAAAGTAATTGAAACCAATATAATCCCTTTAATTATTTCTCAGTGTACCTTAGAAATGTATGGAAATAAGAAAAATAAAAAAATTACGTGGCAAATTTTGTGAAAACAAAACTTGTGTCATTCCCAAAACTGGATAACTGTCAGCTGTGTTTCATTATATTAGTACAGTCTGGTTGGACTCACAATTTGTGGTGAATTCCATCATTTGCAGATTTGCATCATTTACAGATTTTGTGCATTGTTTACCAGCAGATCCAGCCTTCAAGTTCTGTAGATTAGGTGATTGGATGAACCTCTGGTTCCATCCCAGCTGAGGGGGATCGTCCTGACTGGGTGTGGATGTAAGGAGGAGACACTCACTGCTCTGTTTGGTTTTGACCTCTGAGGAGTCAACAGGTCCATTTTAATATACCGTACCTATAATGCTCTCAAAGGAAAAGACTAGCATGATTTATACACCCCCATTTGCTTACCACTTAGTCTTTGGTTTTCTGGGTCAAAGGACTTTTTTGTTTCTTGTCTATCATTTTAAAAATTCAGTGGGTGGCGAAACCATCTTTTAAAGTCATTTTTGGCCCATATTTGTGTAGTGCTTTTTCCCTTAGTTTCCCTTAGTTCAACTCCAAGCCTCAACAACAAATGTATTCCAGCAGAAATGTGTCCAGCAGCTTTGCTCATATTCAGCCTTCGAGAGAAAATGCACACATAGTGGTAGCGTGGTGTTTTTATGTATTGTATTTAATCTACATTTAAGTGTAGAAATATGGTTGAAATCTGTATTTTCTTTAACCTTCTGCTGCTGCTGTACTTTTCACAAAGGAAAACATCCCTTAATTATTCCAGAGAACTCTCTTCCTCTATTTTAATTATGAAAAGCATTTCAGGGATCCTCCTATTGACATGCATTTTATGACCCAATAAAAACAGCTCTATGGTCTATTTTAGTTCCTGAAAGGCAGCTTTAACTGTCTGAAGCTGAATCAGTTTGTGAAATGATCCAATAGATTATTTTATAAATCAGTTTACCCAGTGTCAAAGAGCACAAAAACGATTCTTCTACATCTTTATTGCCTTCCTATTCTGCTTAGCTCTATTTATTTGTTATCATAATAGATTCCAATCCAAATCCACCTACTCGCAAAAATGAGTAACCTGAAGCCACTATGTTTTGGTTCGACTAATGTAACTATGTGTTACAAGGAAAACACTAAAACCCTCAAAACACCTCATTTACACAAACCTTTAATTAGTTCATTCTAATATTTCTATAGAAGGTACATAACTTTTCCCATTATCAGTTAAAGGATGTTATTAAGGGATGAAGAGTTGCCTTATTTCCCAAAGAATAAATACACAAATTAAAATTCTGCTGAAAATGCAATGTCAAATTCAAGAGCCAACAAAGTTTGGGATAAAAATTGTTTTAAATTAAATTAGCCTTATGAAGGTATAAAATTTTTAACACTACACACAACGAAAGAGGCTTTTTCTTTCTTTTTTTTTTTCAGCATTGTGGTATTACAGGGGACTTTAGTAATGTGTGTTGTTTAAATATTTTCTGTGCCTTTATTACTTAATTCCTAAATTTAATGTTTCATTCTGCTGTAATATTGCAAATGTATTCATTGTAGGACTAAGAGAGGATTCTTAAGTACAATAAAACCTGCTTTTGTTGAATGTTCTTGATTGCATTAGTGTCTTTATGAGCAAAATGTCATTTTTAGAAGCAGGTTTTATGTGTCCAATCAATTGACAAAATCCGCAATAATAGTTAAAAGGTTTGGTGTGGCTGCAAAAAACGGTCAGTTTGTTTTGGCCTTTTTAGTTGAAAATGTGGCTCATAATTTTTTGTTTACTTTTGTCACTGAGCAAAAGGTCTGTAATTGCTGTACCGTATTTCAGCAAATTGTGATTCAAGTGGTCTGAGGGGACATGAGACTTCTATATCTTTTCTGCTTTAGAAAATCTAGTCTGTGACTCAGATTGTTGGATAATTATAGGTAATTTCAGACGGGAAGGGCTGTTAAATAAGTGATTGATGGCTGTTATTACCCACTGCAAAGGTCCCCTGCTTTTCTAATACAGCATGAAAAACTTTGACAGTCTTTTACTCATTCATTTTTGAGATTACTTAGTCTTTATGAGGGTCACTGGGTGCCAGAGCCTATCCTGGCTACCAACGGGCGGAGGCGGGGTCACTCTGGACATGTCGCCAGTTCATTACAGAATTGACAGTGAAAAAAAACATTCATACAGGTGATTTAGATTGACCAGTTAACCTATTTAGATGCAGAAAACCAATGCAAACATGAGGAAACTGTACAAACTACACTTTAAATCACTGTTGATCCATTAATCCTATCAATACTTGTAAATAATTGGTGTAAAATACAGTTTATCATCTTTTCATAGTCATCAGATACTATACCATAGTTATTTGTCGATATTTTATTGTTGAAATGTTACAGAACACTTTCCAGTATATAATATGTAAAATTATTTAAACTTTTAACATCAATTGTCACAAATTTGTAATGGTTTCAAGCGGCCAAATTGGTGCATGTATTCCCCCATTGCCAGTTTGGGGATATTTAATATGTACCTGATCAGGACACTGAAAATATATAAAAAATTGTATTCTCTATTTTACTTAGCATCTGTTTAAAAGCAAAACATAATCACAATTTTATTTTGTCATATACTTGTCAAAAATCAAAAAACAAAATCCAAAAACAGCTGACTGCTGCAGTTTGACATACTTATGTATTTTTAGTCAAGGAAGACAGTAGCACAAATGGCAAGTTGACAGGACCAATATTTTGGGAGATATTAGTAAGTTTGGAATACAATATCCTTACAGTCACATTGCTATGCCCAGAACGCTTTGGCGGAGACTGCTGGACAAATGCAGTACAGCATGCATCAATATAAAACAGCATAAAAACAACAATCTAGAACCTGTGCATCCTCATGGGTCAACAAACTAGTATAGGTTAATTCTCCCCGAACACAAAGGCCATGGAAATCTTGAGTTGGTCCCCAAACACCTTCACTGCTCCTGATGTGCTAATGCTAATTGCTAATGCTAATACTATGTGTGTATTGGGTAAAAAAGCTAAGGCTGACTTTCCCTACAGGCATAATAAAGTAAGTTAACCTTTAACCACTGCATAACTGCTGTCATTTATATTTATCATGCGTCTTCTTTTGGATGAACAGAAAAGAAGTGCAGGAAGAAGATTTTGGCTCCTGAAGCTTTAACATTTTTGGTTCACACTCAAACATAGTGGGTGGCACTGATGCCCCTTAACCCTAAATGAACCTAGAAACAGTCCATTCTGAGTGACTATAGAAACATAATGGATTGTGTGGAGGCGACCTGCTGGCTCCAGATACAAAATGGATTCTTACCCATTAATGAAAACCTATTTACGAACCTTCTGCACCTAAACCCCTGTAAATGTTACTCAGTGAGCCTGTAGGGTTCAGACAGGGCTACTTGTTTCCTCTTACGATGCTTTACTGGCGGTGTTGTGTGGCTGTTGTTGTTTTCACCTTTGACCTCTTGCTGCAGTTAAACACACCTCTGTGATTACACGCATACACACCTGCGGCCTTCCTCTGTGACCCCTGACCCCAAAAGCTTCAGCAGCCACACATAAACCTCAGCTTGTGAAATAAACGACTTTGAAAGCTGTTTATTTGGGTGATTATATGAGGATAATCCAGATGAGGGAGAAATGACGACAGTAATAGTGACTGTAATAATACTATTAGTTCCTGGCTTGTACTCAGGAAAAAAATTAACTATAAGAACTGTTTGCAAATAGTGGGGTCACAACCTTTCCACTGTAAGCATTACTTTACTGGATGATGCTCTTACACCCACCCCCCCTCCCACTCCACACACACAGCATAGCCCTGTGAAAAGGGGCTGAATCATCTGTGTTAATGAGGGCTTTAGATTTCCAGGCCGCTCTGATTCTGACTGTGTCTGCGTCTGCCTTGACCACTAAAGAGCCCCGGCTGCCCACAGAAATGCCTACAAGGGGATGCCTGCCTCCTGACTCCATGTGTTAGCGTGTATGTGTGTGTGTGTGTGTGTGTTTGACCAGCATGAAAAGTACATTGTGTACCTCTTCTTTGTCTAGTTGTAACAGATGCTGCCGTCTCCTGATATAAACCTGGGTTGAAAACATTATGCTGTGGAATGACAGCCAGAAGTTATGACTAAGATTATATCAGTGCTTACCTGATGTGACCTATGGTAGAAAGAGTGTTCAGATGTTCCAAATCAAAGCCATACACTGAAAACCTGTCTGAAGGTCAAAGTATATGAGTATTATAAGGAAATGTAGTAGGGGAAGTTAAAGTACTTGTTGTGCGCTAAAATGGTCCCTGTGATGTTTTTGATTAATGTTAAGTGTATGTTAAACTTTATGCACCAATCAGCCTTTACAATCTGAACACTGACAGACGAAATGGTAATAATGTGGGTTATCTCATTACAATGGATGGGATATATTATGGAGTAATTGAGCACTTACTCTTGCACTACTACGTCAGATCATCTCCAAAACTGCAGGGCTCGTTGGGCCAGTCTACAGAGGTTATATCCTCTATCAAGAGTAGTCTTAAACCCCTGAGACAAGACATTCATGACTTAAAAAACAAAACAAAACACTGTCTATTGCAAAGGACATTCCACAAAAAAAACTTCATTTGAAAAACTGTTGCATCATGCCTTTTTGAATCAAGCCATACCTTCTACCTTCTTGGGGCTCAGGAGGTTAAGTAAAGACATCTAGATCTCAAATCACATGTCTAATGTGTGTAGGTCACATTTCTGCTGCAGGACCCAAGTCATGGACTTCACAAGACTTCTGAAAATGTGATGTGGTACCAAGACATTGGCAGCAGAAAGCTAAGAGTTAAGGTCTCCATAGGTTGGACTGGGTTGTCCAGTTCATCCCTCAGATGCTCAGTTGGGTTAGGAGTTGGATGTTGTTCTTAAGCCGCATTTCAGTTACATGGTACCGGCTTGACTCGACTCAGGTACCATGTACTATTCATGGAGGTCATTTCCATTAAAGGATAGTACGGAGGGAGAGATGCTGATGAACTCGCTTGTTGTGTGTTGTCCCGTCAAGCTCAAGCTGGATCTTTTCATCGGCCACCAAGGACAGAAATATCTGGACCTACTTGACCGACCATGGTGTCCTTTTGCCAGCTGTCATTTTGGATGTATTTAGCCGACCAGTATATTTACTGTCAAAATCTGAATTTAGTTTGCTAAAAATGGTAGGCCATGCATTGATGACGCAGTGACAACTCTCTGACCAATCAGTGGTCTGCAGTGTTTACACATCACATTTTCATATTTCTTCACCGGTTCTGGAACCTCGGCTGAGCAGATACTTAAAGAACTAGTACTGGTCACCAGATTCCATTATGCAAATGCAAAAAAGATCTAGTCAAGCCTGAGCCACGTAGTGGAAACGTGGCATTAGACCCTTTGCAGACCAGGAACATGAGACGCTAAAAGATCTCAGTCACGTAATCATCACAATCTGGCCTCTGTCAAAGTCATTCAGATCTTTTATTCTCTGCCATCTGTCTGCCTCAAACATGCCAATTTTGATGAATAAATGTTCACTAACTCCCACCCACAGAGAGGTGCCATTGTAACTAAATCAGCTAAGGTTCTTGTGAAGTCAGTGTCATAGATCAGAGCTGTTTTGGCAGCAGAAAGCAGATCTACACAATATTAACGCCTTTACACACTGCGATTAAATCACACATCAGTACTGAAGAACACCTGTTTAAGTCATGAGTACTTTCACACAGGTTGTGAATACTTAAAAAGAAAGTATCAATCATCATGTTTGAACTGGATATCGACAACATTTATGGAGCCAGACCTGTTGAGTTTTTTTTTGTTTTTTTGTCAAACTCAGTTTAAAATCAAAGCAAAACAATAAAGATAATGAAGTGAAGGAAAACATGTGGAGTAGTATTGACAATGTGTAATGTGAGAATCACATGAGTCACCAAACAGAGGAGCCTGGATCAGATGGAAATACATGGGCTGTAGACAAGACTCCAGGTGATGTTGAATCCATTAGTATTTGTCAAACGACTGGGCGGGAATAGATATGAATCATTTATTGAACGACTATAGCAGCTGTTCCAAACCTGCATTGCTGCCGGTGTGAATAGTTAAGATGTGAAATACTCGCCCACAAGTGTTTTGCACTTTCATGTCTTTTTATCTGGTGTGTAAAGACCTTTATGTAGGGGGTAATAGTGTGTTTCAGATCTTTTTGTCTTTACTTAGACTACTCTTGATTGGGTAAAACCACATCTGACTGGAAACATCCAGGGAGACCTCCAGTTTTGGGGATACTCTACCAGTCATCACTTGCTGCCTAATATATCCCACCCACTAACAGATGAGAGAATCACTTCATCTGGCAGTAATAATAGTATCACTAATGCTTTAAAGAAATGTCAGAGACAATGTATCACAATCTGTAAGACCATTATAATATTTATTAAAAAAGTTGATTGGTCATGAGTTTTTTCTCATTTATGATAATGTATTTTGTTGTCCAGCAACATTTTTATAGAGTTTAATTAGTCCAGAAAGAAAATGAATATTCCTAGTTGTTGAAGAAATGCTAAATGGGCAACATTTATATAAAAATATCAAACTAAAAAGGTCATGCATCATATCGTCATTATATAAAATGTTTACAAAGCTGTTAAAAGTCAGATTCACTTTGTCAGCAGTAAATGCATCATATGATCAATGATGTCATTTGGGGCTAATTTCATAACAGTGCACTGGCATAACATAAATATACATCCCTGAATGTCACCTGAGTACAGCTGTATTACATCTTCTTGTCTGTAAACGTGACTTCTGCCTGAGTCATGTCAGGTGATTTTAATCTGGAGCCAGAACAACAACCCCTATAATCCTACACTACTTCACAACTGTATCTTTTGTTATTGTTCTGATTTGGAGACTTCTAACTGCACAAGTATATAATGTGCATGTTTATGTGCAGTTCATCACAAACAAAATCAGCACATTTGGATTTTTGTGGTATTCACTGGACAGGAAAGGGATGAGAAACTGTAAATCTGAAAAATAAGTAATGCTGACAGAAAAATGTAGTGGAGGAAAAAGTACAGCATTTGCCACTGAGATGAAGAAGAGTTAGTAAGACTGTCATTACAACAGGCCGCCTAGATGTCTTCATATTTTCCTTGCAATAAGTGTCAGAAAATGTCTTTTTTGCCAATTCTTTTGCATTTTTTGTTTTCAGGAAGAACTTAACTTTCAATATCTGGCCATTAATTATCATTATTATAAATAATACATACTTAAAACAGTGTGTTTTAGTAAAAAAGAAAAAGAGGCTTGTAGTTTTTAGCATATTTATTCTTGGAAACTGTAAATGTCCATTACAAAACCTTTTGAGATTGCAGATATAAACGTCCAACTATTTTACATCTGCTTAAACATGCTTTTTTAGTCTTGAACATTCAGTATCTAATTAGGGGTTTATATAATTTATTTCCAGAAGTTTTTTTTTTTTTTTAGCTTGTGTGGAAGTCTTTGAAACAGTTCCTTCTTATTTATTTATTTATTTATTTATTTATTTTTTAACTTAATTTTTATATTCTAACAACCAGGACAAATAAAAAGGATCATTTGAAAACAAGAAGTACAGAACAATATATGGACAGAAAATGAGATGGGTTGCATCAAAGTGTACAAAACCATGTTTCTTTCAAATCTTTTCTTAGGAGTTCTTAATAGTCAATTAACTCGCCCCCCAAAAACCAAACCAAACCAAACCAAACCAAACCAAACCAAACCAAACCAAACCAAAACAAAACAAAACAAAACAAAACAAACTAAAAAACAGATAAAAGGGGAGTCTTTATATACAGTAATTAAGATAAACCAAATTAAAGACATCAATACTGCTGTAGATAGTAATATGGCGTCCAGTTTTTTATAAAACAGTTCCTTTCTGCTCATAATGGAGTCCCACATTGCTGCTGTAAAGTGTTATATAGTGTCAAAAAGCTCAGGATCTCACCTTTGCGATGCCATCTGAATTTTGAGGAGAACTCAAACGGTTCAGGAGTTACAGTGATTTGAATGCTGTAAAGTGCTAAATGTAGCACCGGAGACATTTCTGTTGTTAAAGGGTTAAAATGTAAGAACCTACGTCGAAGCACTTTGCTAAATTCCATGACTGTTTTATCATCAACACAGAATGAATCAAATCCCAACATAATAATCTGCAAACACTGCAAGTCTGGTCTGAATCAGTACCTGTTTCTGTTTCCAGTTTAATCACTGAGGTTTCTGCATTTCGGTCGCTGCAGTTTACACTCATTTCAGCGGTTTGTGCACGTGGACCGGCGTGGCGGAGTGTGTGTGTGACTAAGACAAACAGAGAGATGAGGTGGTCCGATATGTGTGTGTGCATGCCTGTCTATCTTTGCAGGTGATGATGTGATTGTATGTGTGCGATTGCGTTTGAGGAATCCGCCCCTCATCTTCCAATCTGTCCGTCTCTCAGCGCTCGTGTAGCGGCAGATGAGTCCCGCCCATGTGCAGCAGGTGATCACAGGAGTGGTTTTCTGTTTTATGGAAATGGGCCTGTCACCGTGGTATGTGGCCTGTCTGTTAACGCTCACATGAGCATCTCTGCCAAACAGTGTTTATAGAGATGGTGACCTCTATTACTGCTTTACCCATATGAACTCACACTAAGAAAGAAGTTATTTCATGTAATTAAAGTGTTTTTCCTAAAAAGTTTTGAAGCACCAGGGCTGTGTTGGTAACCTAGCAACACTAGGGGAGTCTGGGGCATGCTCCCCTGCAGGAAAATTTTGCAAAATAACCCTTTAAATTGTGACTTCTGGAGAGTTTTTGGAAAGAAATTGATAAATTGCAACTTACCAATCACCAGATTCAATTTACCTTGAATTAGTTAACTTAACCTTTCTCTTGTGTGTCTTTCTGTTACCATCTCTGTTAATGGGTTGATTTTGAACCATGTCATGTAGCAGCTGTAAAATACACGAAAAACTATTACTAATCATCCAATTTGTTTCTTATGGGAGTAAATAAATCCTTCTTCTCACTCCCTTTTGGGCTTCAGGGGTTGCATATTAGTGGGGACTTGCAGTATAAAATGTGTTATGTATATTGTGTACGCACAATGTTTTGCAACCAATGTCTTTATGTATATTACTCCATGAATATAGATATATATATTTATGTATAATTTAATTCAATTTTATTTATATAGACCAGTATCACAACAAGGTTGCCTCTTTAATATTAGTTGGAAGCTGATTCCATAAGACAGGGGCTTGGTAACTAAAGGGTCTAGCTCCTACTGTACTTTTACAGACCCTGGGGACTACCAGTAGACCTGCATTCTGAGAGCGAAGAGCTCTATTAGGATGGTACAGCACCAGAGCATCTTTAACATAAGAGGGGCCCATACCGTTCATCGTTTTGTAGGTGAGGAGGAGGATTTTAAATTTAATTCTAAATTTGACCGGATCTGATCATCTGGTTCTACAATGTTTCTTTTCCATTCTATGTGGATTCCAGATTGTTTGTTTCAGTAGTGTAGGCAGAGAGGGGAGGGAGGGAGGAGGTTGTGTTATGACGCCTAAAGCTATAGACAAGTTGGTTAACTAGCGGCTAACGACTTGTAATAAAATTCAGCACATCATGTTACTTCAAAGTCTTTTTTTTTTTCCAGTGGTGCTAAGAATTCAGCAGTGGTGCAGTCCCACTGCAGAATGTATATAGTGGAAACTCTAGTAAATGGATATAATATAAATCCCAGGAGCTAAGGACTTTTAAGTGATTGGAAAAAAAAAAAACTGGACACCCAATGCATTTGTGATATATTGCATTAAGAGTCACTCTTTCATTAGTCATTAAACTTTAACAAGTACTGTACTATTCTCCAAATCCACGTGCTCCTTTCTGTACATGCTCTGTTTCATCAAGGTCAGAAGTGGATTTTTCATCAAAATAATAAAACAAATCTAGGACATGTTGAAACTGTCAAGAATGTGGGACCCCAGGAAGAATTGTGGCAGCATGTGCTGCAACTAATGGGGATCCTAATAAATAAAGAAATAAAAAAAATGTAGTTTGGTTATTTTTTTGTTGACAATAAACATAAAAATTGCATTTATTTGTCTGTTTTTCTAAAGATGTGGCTGCCACAGATTTTTCCACAAATTTTTTCCACTACTGTATACTAATACTACTACTGCTGATCTAACAGTAATCTTTATTTAACGAGATAAAATCCCACTGAGATCAAGATGTGTGGGTGTGCTGATCTAATAACAGTAATGAGTTTCAATCAGATAAAAATGTTTACAGCTTGATGAGAATAAGACAAATGCCGGGTACCAATAAAACCACCTTAAAAACCTCTCCACACCTATTATATAACATGATGAAATGTTCACTTTACTTAATGTTTCTCACATGTTCTGAACAACCCAGATTCTCACTGTGTGAAAAGTTAGATGACTCATACTTTTCTTATGCAACTACTTTTCATATGTGATGCATTATATGAACAAAAGACTGAAGCATCACAGCAGCAGTTGGTTTGAAACATTATCATGACAAAAATGTTCATGTTAGAACATGAACAATGAGAGTCAAAAAGTTTAAAGGCTAATTTGTGGAGTTAAGAGAGTTGAAGAAACCAGATGACTACTTTTAGTTTTAAATGAAGGTCAAGGGTTAAAGGTTAACTCACTTTATTATCCCAGTAGAGAAACTTGGTCTCTGCAGTTTACTCATTATAGACAACAGGCATTTCATAAATCTTGAGAGAAGTTGAACATTTATAATAATTTAAACAGTTTAGTAAAATGATGTAAAAACAAACTCTGAAGCAACTCATTAATGTACAATGACAACGGACAATGTAAAAACATTCACTGTAGTGATTTTATTAATCCAAATATTTTTGGCCCTGTATTGTTTACAAATGGTTAGTTACCTTATTTAACAAAAAGTTTTAAGGTTAGCTCACTTCATTATCTTTGTAGGAAAATTTAGACTCTGTATTTTACTCCAAGCAGTACCTGGGATTAGCAATTAGCATTAGCACATATTAGGAGCAGTGAGTATCCATTGAAGGTGCTCAGGGACCACCTCCAGGTCTTCATCAGTACCGCAGCAAGGGCGCCAATGAGAGAATTAACTGATGTACCTGTTTTTAATGGAGAGCACCTGGAGGAACATGTTCTGATAGGCAGTTTTTGTAACCAAGGATCGGACCACCAAGGTCCTCGCCTTGGTCTGCTGCCCGACCCACATTGCGTCGGACCCCTCTGCTTCCTGGCTGGTTACACAAGCTCTCGTTTTGACTCTGCATTGTCTGAATGGTTTTTTGCCTGACCCTTCGCCTTCGACCAATCTGCCATGGGAGACCCTACCAGGGGCAAATGCCCTTAACAACATAGCTCCTAGGGTCATTAGGGCTCTCAAACTCCTCCATCATGGTATGGTGATGGTTCAAGGAGATTGGGGTCGACCCAGGACACACTGGAGGGATTATATCTTTCAGCTGGCCTAGGAAAGCCTCGGGATTCCCCCAGAAGAGCTGGGGAAAGGGCTGTCTGGGCTTCTTTGCTGAGGCTGCTGCCCCCAACCTGGACCCTGATCTGGCTAAGCGGAGGATGACGCTACAGTACCAGGAGGAACACCTGGAGAACAGGTAAAGTCAACATAGAGACTCCAGTTCAACTGAGAATCAAACCAGAGCTAACCATTATGCCGTTGCACTGCCCATAAGTTACAATAAGTCATGAAAGTTCTTCACCAAAGTTCAGTTGTCATTAAATGAAATATTATTTTTGTAAAAATAAATAAATAAATAAACTGTGTAATTTAGCTTAAAAGTCCTAAAAAAGGTCTCAAACACAGCAACCTAACAGTCATTAAACCTTTACAATAAGCAGAGATGTCAAAAGTACAAACATTTTTAGTCATGCCCCAATTCAACTTCTTTACAGTGGCAGAAAAGGAAAAAAAAACTGACATGGGCTCCAGAGTTAAAGAGTGAAGTCTTTTTACATTTCTACCATTTTAATTAGTCATTGTTCATGTTGTTGTTTTGGACTGATAGCAGGTGGATTCTCTTTCCCTATTCCGGTTGTACACCCAGTGAGGTGTGTGTTATTTACATTGTTTTATATGCATTTCTTTTTCACTATGGTATCCAAAGATTCTAATTTTAACATTATATTTTGTAAACCATATGCAGTAACTATGAAGAAGCATCATAAGTCCATGTGGTTTTATGGTCCTGTGTATTTCTTGGATGGAGTTAAAGTGTCAGCTAGAGTTTCAGGTGTTTTATGTCCACCTACTTTGTGAGGGACATAACTTTTTTACATTCTGTCATTACAGCCCAAACCCATTTATAGTAGAACTGTCACAATATTTCAACCTACATTTCAGGAAATGCAGGCAGAATGATTATTTGCCACAAAAAAAAATGCTTAGAACTTTGAATTATATGCATACTGCAGGCCTAACTCTGCTGTACTGCAGCTGTTTGTCTCTCAGTTTGATGCTTGAATGAATTTATTTGGACCGGGTTATTGCCAGCATTGTGTATCTGTCCATTACAGATGTATTATTTGTTATTTTTTCTGCCCATGTGGCAAATGAATTTCCCTCTAGGCTTATAAATTAAACTGTTAGCTTGCGGAGACTCATCTTCAAATAACAGGAAAATAGCTCAGTGATGCTCAAGACAGGCCATCATCCACATTCTCAGTGTTTTTGATTAACTGTGCTAAATTCACACTGTTTTTGACACAGCAGACTCTAAATGTGGCCAACATGTAAACATAAATAAAGTGTGACTTTGCAGCAGACAGCTGTACATAACCACAGCAACATTTTTCTTTTTTGCGAACTCCGACCGAGAACTGGAAGGGGAGGAGGTTTCAGCTGGATTTGGATGGGAGCTGTCATCTGTAATAAGTATCAAGCGCTGTTTGGACAGACGATTCACCACATGCATATATACACTCCGAGGCCGCCTCGCTGTTTGTGGTCGAACGTGGAGATAACGTGTAATGACGAGGTTAGGTGTGTTTTGAATCAATAGGATTACTGTAATTGGCTGCCTCAATTGCAGAGGCAGAACGGTCTGGATGTCACGGCTGAACAGACCATGACCTAACAGATGATGGAGTTAAACACATAGCACAGACTGCATGTATGCTCACAAATTGAATTTAGGAGAAGAGGAAAACAAAACAGCCTATAATCTATTTAGAAACACAAACATGAGTGTGTGTCTTGGTACTTATTGTTGGATTGTGCTGAGAAACAAAGCAAACCAGAGACCAAAGTTGTTTGTTGCTGTGTTTTCTCCTGCTTCAATGGTATCATTATATATTTGTATAAAAAACTGGGTTGTTGTGTGTTGTTCATTCCATATGTTGTTCTGTCCTAATGCATTTTTCTTTCTATAGGTGTGTATTTATGGTAGACTGTCATGTGGAGAAGTGGTGGGATCAAATAAGTAATACTTCCTCCCATTCTTTTTGGAATATATGCAAATGAAGTCATATTTTGTTCATGTATACAGTTGTGGAAAAAAAAATATTGGACACCATATGTTTTCTTCAACTGCATGGTACAACTAAATGTACAGTTGTTTGGACAAATATAATAACAATAAAAATAACTCATAAGAGTTTAATTTCAGAGTTGATATAAATCCATTTTCCATGGTTTTATTGATAATAACCAAAATCAAATAAATTCTTACATCAATATCTATGGCATACACTGATAAAAACAGCGTTTTTAGACATTCCATGTTTTCTTTTCTGTCTGTATTAGTCACATGATACACACTGGAGTTAGTACTTGATTGCATTGTTTCTGATGACTTGATGTCTAATAATTTTTTAGCGACTGAATT
>JAPTGZ010261310.1:0-14425 GCA_029814645.1 Fowleria isostigma | reverse complement strand
AAACAAACCAAAACAAAAAAAAACAACTACTCTTTTTTTTTTTTGTAATATATCAATTTTCCTCTCAAAATTAGGACTGAGTAAATTAAAGCGCAGTAAAATAGATCTAATTCCCTGAATAGCTGTAGAGAGTTGACACAATCTGGTGACACCGACCTGGTAGTTTTGCTAAATGCTTGTCTTTGTTTGATATTGAGTGACACAACAGTTCTTTTGGGCCATATAGTGAGATCTGATGAGAGAGTGTTATGCTGCTATTTGATCCAGAGAACGAATGTTGTTTTTGTCCCAGAACGGGGGTGGGGGTGGGGGGGGGTTGGTTGCTTTTCACTGAGCTTGCTGTGTCTGTTCAAGACCACACAGCCATAGAGCCTGGGACCCCAAATCATTAGATATAAGAGGCTTGTGAGACTCGTGCACACCCCACCCCCTCCGAATCTCTTCATGGACCGTTTTAGCCCAATCATGTGCTGCCAGCTGACAGACAGATGCATCAATTATGAGCATTTAGTGATATGTGAAAATATGTGAGAGGGCAACAGGCACGCTAAAGTGTCTCTGAATGATGACCCAGTCAGACCGACAGACACAGACAGACAGAAGATGGGAATGAAATGAAAGAATATCCAAACTGTTTAATATTAACCATCACATATTTACTGTCCCCCTCTTCCTATAACTCATAACATATTAGCTTTTTGATGATGTATTTTTTTTTTTTAACTGATTAATGATATTTGTCTTGCAAAGCTGCACTTGTGCACTGAAAATACATTTTGTCAACAATAATTTATTGGCCACTTTCTGGGCCAAACACATTATCCGAACTAAAAGAATGACATAAAGACAAGCAGATTAAATGTAAATTACAAAACAGTATTCCTTCTAAGTCAGTTGTGGGATGATAACCCAGACCCTGAAAGTATGTTAACGCCATCTAGAGGGGTCTATTAGTAAACCTAACTCACTCACTTCGCTCGCTCTGTTGAACTTCTGCATCAGTGTGTATGTGAGCATGTGTGAGCTCATGTGAAAATAAAACTGTCAATATTTTTGTCCCAGCATCCTAGAGTTTACTTTTGAATTAGCTATTAACCTGAGCCCTTTCATTTTTTTCAATGAGCAGGAAGTAAAAATGAATGATTAGAGTTCTTGTTGGTTACAAATACATCTGGAGCGATATTTATTTTCTCTGTTTATTCTTTAATTTTTACACTGGGATATTTAGTTAGCAGTATAATAAGCCTGATTCAATCTGTGACCTGTTTGTAGTAAACACTGAAACTGATCTCCAAATTCCAGTTGTAAGTTTTATTTAACTGAGAACTGCTACAAATTCATACAGTGGAGCTCTGAATATCGTATCCTATGTTAAAATCACTACATATTTTCTTTATAGGTTTTAGCTCTACAGACCTAACTGCACAAATATTTACCTATCCTGTTTGCCTCCGTAATTTACAGATCACTTACAGCCACAACCGACGCACTCACTGGTGATTGACGCAGCATTATAATATTGTAGATGACTAGTCTTTACTGCAGCAAGGAGACTGATTTTTATCTGAATATAATTAAAAATACAGTCATTACTGTAATAAAAATAAGACAAATATAAGAGATAAACAGACTAATCATCTGAGCCATCTCGATAGTCAGATGTTTTCTCAGACTGAGCTACACAGCCGTGGGTTTTAAGCTCCAGTGCAGGAGCTATTTTAGACCTGAATGTTTCATGCGTAATGTACTGGTCACAATCCGTGTGAGGAGACAACGTACGGGGTATGTCAGACAGCAATAACATAAAAAAAAAAAAAAAACACATCTAGGGAGCAGTGAAAACTGGATGGTCCATTTGAAAGCATAAAAACATAAGCTGCTTGTCTTTTGTTAAAATACTGCTCTTTATATAGACACCATATTAATGGTTACATTTACAGAGGCTGTCAAAAGTTGTTTTTTTTGTTGAGATACTAGTAAAATTTAATTATATTATTAATATGTAAATTCCAAATACATTTATTCTATTGCACTATGATAATAATAATAATAATAATAATAATAGTAATAATAATTTAGGATGTGATAAATAATGTATACATGATTACTTCACCCATTGTGCAAGGAGTGTCATGAGATATGGGGGGGGGTGTTGTTGCATTTCAAGATGAAATGCCCACGTCTGAAAAATTGCATGAGTCACCACTCTATTGAGCCTTCCTGCGTCTTAGTCCCACTCCCTGAACAAAGTTTCCTCACCAGTTGGTCTCCTTTTCCGAGGAGGAACCGCAGAACAAGCTTGGAGATGTTGGGGGTCAAAGGGAAGTGGCCTACGTGCGAGTCTCATTAAGAACCAAGTTAGAGAGCTGAGGATGTCTTCTGTCTCATCAAACAATAGTGGAATCGGAGCCAAAGTCTTTCAACTTTCAATCAGGCCTGGTCTCGCCAGAGCCAGGTGTCTGAAACCAGGCTATATTAGTACACAAACACACACTAATAATTTGGTTGAAAGCTCCTACAAATAAAAAATAAACAAGTCAATTAATGAGTTAGAATCTAAAAAAAAAATACTTTGCTTGCTTTTAAATTTTTTATGTGGGTGTTTGTTATACAATTACCAGGTTCCTGTTGGAAAAAGGAGGATCTCTAAACTATTTCTTTTAAGTTTAATATGAATATATTAATATATGCCAAGATTCATTAATTTTATTAGTTTACACTAATAAAGTCTTTGCCAATAAAAGGAATGCACCTATCCATCCATCCTACTGGCCGTCCAGCCGTCCGTCTGTCCATCCATCCTAATAATAGTGCTGATAGTAAATAAGTCATTATTACAAATACAAGTCTTGATTGTTGTCTTCAGCACCATGTTGTTTTCTCATTGTTTTCAGTTCAATGGTAGATTTTGAATCCATCATAATTCATGGGAGGGCAGGTCTAATCAGTGCACGTCCTTTATTTATGTGTGTGAGAGTCAGTATCTCTGCCGACTAGGCCACGACCCCATCATGTCACCCAGTGGGACCCAGACACACTTGTGTCAAAGCAGGAAGGACAGAGTCTGTGTTATTCTTTCCTTTATACCTGACAGTCATATTTCACAGCTCTGTGACCTTCCCCGGCCCCCTGCCCGGCAGACAAGTGCCCAGCTCCCCCTGAAAACCTCAAAACCCTCGACCTCCCAGAATCCCGACATCCACGATGCTACCTTAGTGTCACAACTTTAAATTATTATCATCCTGCATCACAACAGAGTATTCTAAGTTTACAGACTGAAACCAATCCATTATCTCCTTCCACGACCTCAAGTCACCGCCACTTCTTACCCCTGTGACCCCCGCCTCCTGTCCAGACGCTGAACCGTACCGTGTCCTTGTCAGTCTTGACCCCAGACTGATGCTGTCACCTTGTGCTCAGCTCAAAGCAGCAGAAAGAGCAAACGTCAGCATCAACTTTCAGAGTTCAAGAAGGAGTCTTTCCTTTCACTCAGACAGGCCTTGAAATGTGCGTCTCAGTTTAACAATACAGTCTGACACAATACTACAATGCTCACACATAAACTCAGGTCACATATTTTATTAGCAGGGATTCTCATACTTATTTCTCAACTGCACTCTTTTCTCGCCAGAAAAACTTTTAGCCAGTGTTTTTGCCCACCCTGCGATCAAGATTTATCAGGGCTTGCAGGGTCTTCTGCTGGAAGGAAGAATGCCGCTTGTACCATTATGAGATAAATGCCAGATGAGGAGTGATCACAGCCCAAGCTACCTGTCATTCGTTATCATAAATGCTGTTTTAAATGTGAAGATAAGCGATGAAAGAAGAGGGAGGCCGGGCGCTGAGGATTACTGATACACAGCAGGGTGTGTGTTGTAAGCAGGCAGATGGTGCAGTCCAGCCCCTGCCTGATCCCTCTGACAGCTGCACTAGATCCTCATGGAGGTGATCTTGGACTCTTTGCCGAACTCAGAGTACATCATGTCTTTCCAGTGGAAATGCTGACCTTGTGTTTCATTGCCTGTTTGTGTGTGTGTATGTGTGTGTTCAGGAGTGGTAAGGTGATGCGAGGCAGGCGGCATGACTGGTGGCAGTGGGGAGTAATTGTGATTGAGAGCATTACTCCTCACTCCACCCTGTGTTAGGCCGATACACACAAGCGCACACACACACATTCAAAGCCTCTCCCATGGGTCATTCTGACACTGTCCAGATAAAGCAGGAGACTGATGGTTATGTTGACTTGTGGAAAGAGAGCGGAGAGAGAGAGAGAAAGGGAGAGTGTGTGTATGAGCATATGTTTGTGTGGTATATATTTATTTTTGTTTAGCTTTTGCGTGTTAATGTGTTTGCCTAACTTTTGTGCATGTATTTTTCTTCTGTCCATGATATCATTACCAGTTGGAAAGGAAGTAATATTAAAACAATAAAAAATATTTTATGCAAATAATGCGGTATTCAGTTTAAAATGTTACTTTCAGGTTTTGGTTTTTTTTTTTTTTATGAATGAAACATTTTTAATGGATGTTTAGCACACACAGTTTTGCATTTTTTCAGTACATTTTTCTTCATATTTATGTGTCAAATCTACACAGAAGGATTTCTATAACAATAACAATAAGCAGGAAAAAAAATCATATTCTAATCCAATTATTGGCTAAAGTTTTTCTGTTTTCTCTATTGGGACATTTTTTATGGAAAATAAATAACCCCCTGGAAAATCTTGTTGACAGTTACTTATTGGCCTCAGATTTGACTTAGTTTATCAACACGATGTCATTTCCCAACTAATGTGCGTGTGGTTTTTTTCCCGAGAAGAGAGGGTTCGTGCCTCCAACATGGAGGCGGACATACTCTCCAAAGTGCACTTTAAGATTTGGCAGTGAAGCAGCAGCATACTTATGAATCTCTTCCTGTTTGTGTTTACTTTCTTACAGCTCTGCTCTATAGGAATAGGCAGAGGATTATGTCACCGGCCACTGGATTAGAACGGCCTGCTCCCATGCTGAATTTATAGAAAGGTTCACCCAGGCACACAGAGGGTCCCTGGACGGCTCTGTGCCAGTCTGTTGTTCCTCTGTGCTCCATGTTGCTCCGCCCTGACCTGCAGCATGCTTTGGCCCACAGGGGAGCCGTGCTGATGGGGCGTGTGCTTGCGTGCGTAGGCCCCTGAGCCCCGGCCCCTGTGTGGTCTGACTGTATGTGTATGTGTGTGGTCTTCCCGGCCCCCTGCTCATCTGTCCGAGGCCTGCTAACGGCCTGCCCAGTGACCACGGCTGTTTACTTTACTTCTGTCTGCACCAACTGAACTCTGATCGCCCGCTTCCTCCAGCTGGGCCAAATCAGGCCCCAGCTCCGACTCTGAGCGGCCCATGGAGAGGCCCCAGAGTCTGGGACAAGACAGGACCGCGATTCCTGGTGGATTAGGACACCTTCAGACCCACCCCCATGTCCTGTCTCTGCCTCCCTCTCGTCTCTTGTTCCCAACTGCTTGGTGACTGGTTGCCATACTCAGGCGTATGGTTGCAGCAAGACAAGGCTGCCTATAATTATGCTGTCAGAGGCCTGTCCTCGTAGGCCAGGATAATTGGTTGTTCTGTAACAGTCAGTATCAGAAACAGCTCTGTCCGTCCCATCACGGAAAACAGACAAACTGGCAAGTCATTTAGGAGAAAACAGCCAAACTCTGGAGGCTGCTCTTTCCAAAACTTAAGTTGCAGAAGTTGTTATTATTTGGGATGTTTTTTTTGACAAACAACCATGAAGAAAGATTTTGTGTCTTAGTATTCATGCTATTTTTATTGACCAGAGCATAAAAAGGTTGCATCTCAGATACAAGGCTGATAATGTCTTTCATCAGTTTTACCCTCAGAAATGTTGTATTTATTAATTTACTTATTTACAGTGCAGGTCAAAGAGTTAAGCGCCCGAGTGCGCCACTGAACACAGGGCATATTATCCTACATAAATCCACTGAGTAATGAGGCGGAGATGGCGGCATACCTGCTTCCCCTCTCTCCTCTCCCCTCTCTTCTGCTTCTGCCTGGGGTAATTCCTCTTATTAAGGATGGATTGGTGTTGAGTGTGTGTGTATGTGTGTTTTAGACTACAGGTCCTGGATTTGGGATGGGGGAGTCAAGGGAGACAAGGGAATCAGGGGGAGGCTGGTAGTGTTTAAGACCTGTGTTTGGCCAGGGAAGCCAGGAGAGGCCCTCTGGGGTCACCCTCTACCGCTTTACAAATTGAGGGCTGTGCCGGCAGGCGCCAGGGCAGAGCCCAATGAGCGAGCGCGTTGACCTGTGACCCTGGACCAGTCCTTGTGCAGGAGCCCCTGCAACCCTGGAGAGGGGACCACTGACCTCTAGGGTCACATTCCTCCTCTTCCTCCTCCAAGGCTGCAGGGGATTCCTAGGTCTCCCAGCACCCATCCTGCACAAATTAGATTTAACACAGACCATTCCAAAAATAAACAGCTGGTTTATGCTTGAATTTGTCCAGAAGACTGTGACGACGAATGAGCTGATGTGTTGCTGGAGTGTGGAAAGGAGGTAGCTCTACTTAGTTTTTAATTTAATTTATTATTTCATTACTTAAAACTCCAAATAAAACTAGAATAATCATCAGAAACTCAATTTTCCTCTAGCTGTACAAAGCTCACATCAAATCAGGTATTTTGTGGTATTACCATGACAGTTTGAATTTTTATTTTTGAGTTTTGCTGTGCTAAGTACTTTTAAACACGCAGTTGATTGTAACTTAACCACCTCCCAGTTTGAAGAGGCCAGACAGGAATAACAACAGGAGAGCAAAGCAATGGACTTTATAGCACTACAAAACAACAATAGTCGAGACACTTAAAAAAGGCCCACCTAAAAAAAAATCACTATTACACAATTTATTTTTTTTTATCTTTAGTGATTTACTGTCTCTTCAGACAGCCCTGACACTTCTAAAATATGAACAATACCTTTAAAATGCATGGTGCTGAAAAAAATCCAGAAAAACTACTTTGTTATCTACTCTGATCTATCTCAGATTTTGTCATTTCATTTGGAACATGGTAACCACACCAAGCGATGAAAAAAAAGAGAAAATCTTTTTATAAACAACTTCTACAGTGATGTGGATGCAAGAAATGCTGGTTTTTGTTACACCTCTGAAGCTCAACATTTCTCCACCCACACTCCTTCATCTTGCCTTCATTCCTTGTCTTTCTGTATACAGTGTGTGTAACCGGACCTCAGACTTTCCATGTGAGGCTGAGGTACATCTGTCTGTAATGTAACGTTTCCTAACATTTCATACCATGTGGGTAATTCCTGACAGCTTGGATCCTGTACAAACACATTGGTGCCCCCTAACTCCTTTGCGCCCACATCCCCATTGACCTGAAGCGCTTTCTGCCAGCTTATTGAGAGCACCTCAGGCTGCTTCTGGTGTGGGTGTCACCATGCTTTTCACTGAGTTCCATGTAAACAGCCCGCTACCTTCGTACACATTCAGCTCTCTGGCTGCCGCTACTTAATAGTAATTGATTCAGGAAGTGTGATCACCATGGTTCAAGGATTCTCTAATTCTATCAGACAGCAAGAAAGAGGGTTTCTGGGGTAGGGGAGAAAGGGGGGATAGGCTACAGAGTGAGACAGAGTGAGAGGAATAAACACAGTGAGAGAGACAGAGAGAAAGGAGAGAATAAATGGAGGAGTACAGGTTGTGATTGAAAACGTGTGGCCATGTTGTGAGACTCTGAGGGATTGTCACACTCCATTAAGCACAGAAGCCATTCATATTCTTGTCAGTAAAAATCAACGTGCAGTGCACTGGGAACAATTACAATTTCTGGTGGCTTTTGAATGTAAATGACTGATGAATTTATTACAGGCCTGGGCTCATATACAAACTATAACTTCCAATGCAGAACTGATGAAGCACTCCAGTTAGTGTTGTAAAAGTGCTATATTATCACAGAGGGGCCCTTCACTGCTCCCCAGGATTGTCCCAAAGTGTATTTTACTTTTAAAAAATGTATAGTTAATTCCAAACAGCAAGTAGGATTTCAAGTAGAGATGCCAGGTCGATAAGTAAAACCTAAAATGAAACACCACATAAATAGTGTGATGGTCAAGGGGCTGGTTTTAAGGTAAAATTAGTGTGTGGCCAGCTGAGGCACACCGCTCCTGACACCCACGAGACAAAGAGGCCAAGGGGTGCTGAGAATTTCCTCCACAGGTCTCTGAGCATGTCCACATGCATGGTTAAACCTCACCACTGGAAACACATCCTGCCCCATCACGTCACCCTCTGGCCAGAGCTCTCCTGGGCTGCAATGTTTCCCATGGCTGACAGCGGCAGAGACAGCCAGAGGTGTCAGACCACAACTCTCGGCTGGCATTCCTCATGGTCATACCCAGACCCTGCAGCTGATCCCTCACATCTATCCCTCTTGTGTCGGGCATTTGTGTAACTTGTGAATACGCATGCATGTATATGTCAAGTGTGTGTGAGTGCGTGAAGACAAATCTCTCGCCAGCGAGGCTCCCAAAAGAGCCCCCTCCAAAAGGCCTGGTGACATATATAGAATAGCAGGAAGAGGGGACATCCGAGTGAGGTCCCTGGAATTTGCCATTACATGTGACTTTCAATGCTCCTGCTCTCCCACAAATCACAAAAGTACAAAGACAATTTTTAACAGTCAAGACAGACAGCGGGAAATGATCAGTTGTTATAACCCATGAGAACTGATTTTATCAATACTAATGAGCTGGCATCTCACCTGTGGGACTGTGTTGTCCTGAGCTTTAGTAGGAGGATGTAGGAGTAGAAGATGGGGTGTATTACAGAGACTAAGTGTCAGAAAAATGAAGAAACAGTACTCTGATGTGCAGTATCTGGTGAACTGTGAGTGGCCTGCTTGTAGACAGACCATGAGCGACTGCTCTGCTCCATATCAATTTACTACCCCCAGCACCTCTGTGAGCCTCCTGTTTTCTTTCCTTACACACATAAAGCACATATAATCACACATTTTAAATTCCACACTTTTATTTTTCAGGAGAAATTCATGCTGTCTGTTTCAGCTGAGCCAGTATTTAGGTCTTGGTCTAAGGCAAGGTGTAGTGTGATGAAGAGAAAAAGAGCAAAGTCGACTTTTACTCCAATAACTTTACTACATTTTAACTTGATTCAACAAGCTGAAAACATTACAATGAAGTTCCTACAGGTGATAAAATAAAGAAAAAACCTGATGTGAGTCGTTTCCTCTAGGACGACAATAGAGTTGTGTAAAGTTGTGACAGTTTAAAAGATTGTTACAGTAAACAGAAATTAATGTACTTGTCTTTGGTAAAGACGTGAACCAGGAAGTTTATGTGGATTTATGCAGTTACTGTAAAAGGATCCAAAAGTTTTTACTGACATCCTATCCTAGTTATGAAAACCCCCACAAACTCAACATCTACAATGGACTTGTGGACGTGATGAGTGATTAACCTTCCTCTTGTGTTAGCTTTCTGTTCCCATCTCTTATGTTAATGGGTCGGTTTTGACCCATATCTTAAATCAGCTGTAAAATACACTAAAAACAATTATCCATCATCCAATTGGTTTCTCATCTCTTGGTGAAATTATTGGTTTTAATATTTTTGGTGTGGGCCTCTGGGCCTTTTTTTTGTCAATATACCCCTTGATGTACACTCTGACAGTCACCAACTATAGACTGACTGACCTCACATGTCTGGGCATGCCCATCTTTGCTTGTTTTGTTTTTGTGCAGGTATATTGGATAACAAGGCAAAATGAGAATCCCCTAAAGCTCACATGATTGTTAGAAGATCTTGTGTCAGTGTGTTGGCTGACAGTGCACTTATGATTTCAGTTTTGGCCCTAATCATTGCTTTATTATCTTATTTTGATAACTGGGTTGAAACTGACCCTAACAATACAAAGGTCATAATTTCAACCAGAGCATTTTATAATTTAGTGAAAAAAATAGTTTTTGTATTATTTTGTTGAAATAGAGGTTCCTGACAAAGTCAAAAAGCCTTTTTATGTGGTTCTTTTATGCATTTAAAACGTAAAATAAGTCGGTGCAAAACCCTAATGCAAGAGGAAGGTTAAGGAAGTAAAATATTGAACAGGCATGTCCCTGTCCCTCTTGGAACTATTTTTTAACTTAGAAATTACTTTAAATATTATCCTCTTTATATCATGCAGTAATGAGGAATCCTAAACTTTTACCATAGTTGAGCTGCAGGGTATGATGGGTGGCCAAACTAATGCATGTTTACACAAATGGAGAAGGATCAATTTCAGGCTACCATTGTGGGACCGAAAACCGTTGCTATGAATCCGCAATGCTGCCACTGATAGCAGGTTAAGAGATCAGTCTGAAAGTCATGTGCAATCCTAACCTAAGACTTTCACAGTCACAAGATCTCAATCCAGATGAACACCTACACTTGAACCAGTGTGTTAGACTGTGCCTTCCACCCTCATAGTGAAAATGTAAAATGAAAAAGTATTGTTTTGGAAAAATGATGCTTATCCCTTTAGTACAGTCCCCTAGGATGCAATTAAGTTGTTGTGGTATTTTTTGATGGCCAATACATTCCACCACTTGTGTGTTAGTTTTTCCTTTAATTTGACACCTCTCTGCATGTGAGAGCTATACCATCTACAAAACACATACAGTATTTCTTTATGTTGAGGTTGTCACAGATTGAAAAAAACAGAATTTAAATGCAGATTATTTCATGACACTCTTTGGAAATGCATGATCATAATAAGTAGTATTTTTGTGACTTTGGTAGTACTACCTCTGTCCATGCCACCACTTGTCCTCTAATACCCTGTGCTAGATACATGTGCGTTGGCAGTGTGCTCTTGTTGATGGCGTAGATGGTGGTCACATCCAGATGTAGAGCTTGTAGTCAAGTCATGTAGACTAAACCTGTGGAGAGAGGAGCTCCAGACCTCCTTAGGTTCAGCCCTCTATTGCAGGGCTGTGGCCCATATGTGCACTATTCTGTCCTGGGCGGCCACCACGTTACACACATCATTTGCAAAACAAACTTGTCAATAAGGCTGGAATTTTACATCACATATTAAAGGGAGGATCCATAAGCTGGTCGAGTTAAACAGGTCCCCTTCATATCCAACAACAAAAATAATAAGACAAAACTGATATAGTAATTTTTTTGTACAGATAGTTCAAAATGTTCAGATGAAATGGCTTAAAAACAAGCAGTTTATTTTCATCAAGTAAAAAGAAATGTAGTGCAGATTGAACACCTCCAACAGTGTGGTAAACAGTCCAAAGCAGTGTGTTATAGCAGAATTGGGAGCTATCATCCCATGGACTTAAACATTTCCTTCCTCTTCACAATTTGTTCCTATCACCAACTTCCTGCGTGACCTCAGTCTTCATGCCAAGTTGCCCTAAGAGAGATACATACTATCATATCTCAATTATAACTCTGTAGTTTAGATTGCTGCGATACACAAGGAAGTACTGTCTCCAGGGAAACAGTACAATGTCAAATATTCTATTTGGGGTCAGAAACTATGCAAAAATTATGTGTATAGCACAGTTAACACAGGCCAAGATGAAATGGAAAGTGACCTTTTTGTAGTTTCCAGTCAGCACATTGCCATATAGTCAGGGGGGGATGGGGCAGAAAAAAATCACCCTCAGTGTAAATACACATCCCCACTACACTATTGTACCACCTCTGTGGACTAATCACCCACACAGTGTGGTCAAAATCCTTCCTGTTACCTCCCCATCCTTCCATCACCCCTGCTATTGTACTGTAACTCCACTGTCTCTCCTTCTTTCCTGTCCTTGGCTTTGGTTTTTTTGGATGCTGTAAATGATACAGGAGGCATTTATGTCTTTGGCTGGTGTTCAGAGTCGGGGGCTCTGTCTACGCTGGGAGAAAGCCTCTGTTGTATTGCTGCCCTTCGGCCTCTGGAGTTATTGGCTGCATTTGTATGGGGTGGCTGCGTTTGCAGGTGAAAGGCAGCCAGCGGGTTTCAGGGAGGTCTGTCAGTAAAGCAGGTAGAGTGCAGACTGCTCCTGTGATCTGCCTCCCACTAGGGAGCATTACGTTGCCTCAGAAGCCCCTGGACATTTGACGTTGGAGAAATATTTTTATAACTGATTGTGTGTAGATGTGAGTGTGTGTGAGAGAAGTGAAGGTGGGAGAAAAGGAGCACCAGGGTGACATGTTCTCCAAATTGACGTGGCAAAAAATGTGTGGAAAAAATGTAGCAGCTCGATAACCCCCACCCTTCATCTCTCCTGTGCTTCGCTCCCTCATCGTAGAATATTTGGATTTCATACCAGAGATATGGGGAGCAGGAGTGGAATGCACAAAGCTCTGGTTTCTGAGTGAAAGGCGTTGTAATGCTTTTGACACTAATCACAGAGTTCACATATTGGTTTGATTTCTGTAGATCAAGCTCTAATGGCCAAACACTCTCAGGGTTAATCAATGTATAAGTAGGGCCTCACCAAATCACAGGTCACCAGTTGGGTGGGTGTATGTGTTTGCTGGTGTAAAAAGTCAGGGGACACACTAGTATGTACTTGATGATCCTCATTTTCCACCTCTCATCCTGTGTGCTTGATATCATAGTGTGAACTGAAGCAGGAGGAGCTATTAATATGTTGTGGATCCAACCTGTTGTCTGACAGAGACACAGCCTGATGTACAGAGTGCTAATGGGCTGGGAGTGAAGAAACTCCAGCTGGTTCCACAGGAGAAGTGAGACCACTACAGCGCCATCCCATAAAGTTCAGGTCACAAGTTCAATACTAGTTTCCCTGTAAAACAGCATAAACCAAAGTGCTTAAAATGTAAGAGAAATGCCTGGAGAAAGATGCATGAAAAAAGAAACACTAAAAGAGTTAAAACCTAATTAATCATAATGCCCTGATTGGGACTGATACTTGGTAGAAACTTTAAAATATGCTTTTTTTTTTATAATGTTTGCACTGATGAACAAAAGTCAAAGCTACTGTGTATCTGTAACTTTATGTACATCATCCTGTCTTTCTTCACTAAAACCAGACCCTGTTATGGAAACCAAAGCCAGGTCTGTTGTGGTTGAGGTTTGGACACTGTGGTTGCCAGATTGTGGGTTTAATACACAGCAAGGTAAGCAAACAATCCAGGGAATGTCAAATGGTAAGCCTGATGGGGAATATACGGAGTGGAAGAGCAGATGAAGTTGACAGGCAGTAATAAAGAGATTTGCTCCAAATTGTTGTGTAATTTCTTTAACTTTTTATATAATGTAAAATAATGCTACTGCTGAAATACAGCAGGCCTAGTCTTAAAAGTATTCTGATTTATTGTTCTGGTAAATAAAAAGCTGAAAATATGTTTGTCTAAAGTAATCAGACTTTAATATTACCTGACACAAGAATGGATATATGAAGGCGAGTCTTTTAAAAATGCGAAGTATTGCAGATATGAAAGGAAGGCTAGATTGTGTAAGCTGAAATAAAATAGGCAGCAGACCTGCTGTGTGGCCTGGCTGCAGCGAGGGAGTTTAAACAGATAATATGTCTTCCTCATGTGACTGATGAGCGCACTCATACACACACTCAAACACAACCTTCTCGTGGCATACTGACTGTGTTTATCTCAGCCCAGACACCGGCCCATAAAATATGATTGTTGTCAGCACCCAGGCCAGCCGTGCACTCCTGTTTGCCCAACAAATATCGACAAAGCCTGGATACAGACGCTGGACCAAGGGCCCCCTCCGCTGGAGAGCCAGCAGAGCTTTCTCTGGTGGGCTGAAGTGTGACAGCATGTGTTTACTTATTACAGAGATGACTGTATCTTAAGTCACAGTGAGGATGATCCATTATGGCCTAAACCAGGTCTCACAGAGATAAATACTGCAATGGCTGAGTGCCATAGGACCGATTTAAAGTGCTTTGGTGCACAAATCAGTTTGTTACGAAAAGAGAATAATGTAAGACCCCCTCCCCAACCTGTCTGAGTAGGAGTCCATGTGTATCAATGTTTTGTTTAATGAAAAAAAACCTCTATGTTATCTTTTCTAAAGAGTAACTACTGATTCAAGATCAACAGGATTGAAAGTCTTTTTCAAGGAAAACAATGATTTTGAGAATTCTATAAATTCTGCCCCAGTCTTTTAATTCTGTATTGTCATCTCCTCCTGAAACCCAGAAAGTAAATGTTTTGGCTTTTTTTACATAAAATAATTGCCATGATTGGAAACAGCATGATGCAATAGTTTTGTCAGATTTCTTTTTTTTTTTTTTTAATTAAAGGAGTGATATTTAGCTTTTCTAAATGCAATGCTGCATCTTAAAACATTTCCCTGTGGTCTACATAAACTGTAAATGCTATGCTTGGGTCTGAATTCTTCATTAATTTAACTCCAC
>JAPTGZ010259188.1:0-14448 GCA_029814645.1 Fowleria isostigma | reverse complement strand
CTCTATACGCACAAAACACATAATGGACCTGGTAGCACCTATGGGTGTATGGGTGCGGTGTCACTTCCCTTCTAAACTATGATCATCCATGTAACTGAATCCTTGTTCAAGTGTCTCCTTAAAAGTGCATAACAGTAACATTAAACAGATTTAAATACACAATCCAGCAGATTATAATTTTTACATCCAACATAAAAAACAGCAAAATATCTAATAAGGACCTAGAATTATCATGAACATTAAGACTGTAGATAATCATACAAAGCAGCACTTTTATGATAGTGCGAGGACCTCTGGTGGTCAACATGAGGTACAGGCAGGAAGAGCGAAAAACAGCAAATAAGGCCAGTTTCTCCAGAGACCCAGAATGTCTGTCCCTATGTGATGTCTGTCCATATGTGATGTCTGTCCATATGTGATGTCTGTCCATATGTGACGTCTGTCTGCATCCCTGAATGTGAACATGTACTGATGGATTGTTTTGATTATATTCAGGGTTCCTACAGGTTTCTACAAGTTAAATTTCACACGTTTTAAGACCTTTTTAAGACTACTTACAACAGAATTTAATTGTTCATTTCAGCCTTTTTTGTTTTGTTTTGCACATAAAAATGAAATACAACGTTGAGTAAAAATACAAAAGAAACTAAAAAATTTAAAGTAAAAAAAGGAAAAACTACAAAAAAGAGACAAAAAAAGATTACGAACATGTGAATAATGAAAACATCAAACGTGCATGGGAGAGGTAGAAGCCAAAAAGGTTTATAATACACCACACCCATATAATCTGAATAAAAAAAAAATAATTTTTTTTTACAGTTAACGAAACAAGTTCAGTTATCTGACATACTTTTTCAGTTCACTCTGTGATGAGTGAGTCAGATATTCTGCCAACAATTTATGTCCAAGTCTATTCTTATATATAGATACTGATGTAGACGTATAGAAGACATCTAGATGAGTGTTCCATAATTTAGCTCCATGAAATCTAATTGAAGACTGATTACGAGATATTTTACATGAAAGTAAATGCAGATTTTTGGACTGCCTGGTAGGATATCCATGAAACTGGGAATTATGGATGAAATAATGTTTAATATGTGAAGACCAGTCAGAATCATACAGCGCTCTAAAAACTAAAGTGCAGGTCAGAAGGGTGTTAATATCAAAAATGTTTAAAAGGTTTAATTTATAAAACAAAGGTGCACTTGGAGCATCTGGTTTGGAAAAAGGTGCCACTCTAACAAACTTTTCTGAAGTAGTAATATTAATGTTAATATTTAATAATTTAATAATATTTAATGTTACTAAAGAGGATTTGATGCCATTGGCAACCAGATGGAACCATTACTTTGACTAAAATAACAGGTGCCCACATATGAACAAACATCTGACAATACAAGTACACATCAACCAAATATTTAACATTAGTTTTACATATTATAGCCTTTAACAGTTACCTGTCAAATGCTGAATCTGTAACATCAGTCTGTGTCAGGTCCAGATGAGTAATATTGGGGCAAAGACTGAGGATCTGGCGCACCTGAAAAGAGGACAAAAAATAAGTTATAGTTTTCCCATAAGATTAATTAAAACATTTACATTTTAACATAGTGTTGCCAAATTATGTCAGGCGATATGTAATTACAGTGTGGTGTCAATGTTCTTACACTACATACCATTTTACTAGACACTGTAGAACTGTACGCCAGAACAACAGACTTGACAGAGGCACCCACAGCTGGCAACAGGTTCTGGATAATCCCATTGAGAAGTCTCTTCTCCCGCTGAGCGTTGCTAATTGCCACGTAGCCCTCAGTATTCCCCGATTCATCTAGGAAGATAAATAACAAGACAAGTGATTAAATAAAGAGTACATTTTATTTGTGACTATTAAGACATAACCTACCTATGGTTTTCTAATGAAGCAGTTTATTACCAGTGAATTAACCTTGTGCAGACTATGGGAAAAGGTGGTTTTCCAACACCACGCCAAGAGGTATACCACAAGATGGAGACATATTTAGATGTTTATTACTATATGCTTTTATTACTGCCATATTAACAAGACCCACTGAACCATGTGCACCATCTCTTTACTCCTTTTAAAACCAAAGACAAAAGTGACTCAGCATAATCATTCTCATTAAATGTATAACAAACTTTCACTGTTGTGTTGTCAATGTATAGACTAAACTGAAGTCAGTAGCTCACCAGACTCATCAACATCAGCGTCCTCGTCCCACTCTTGATAGGCCTGACCCTCCTTCTGACGACTCTTCACCCATTCCTCATCTGGCTCCTGGTCAAGATCCCCAGGGGGACCGTTATAATAATCACCTATGTACAAGAAACACAAGCACTTATCACCAGTCACCCACCACAAAGTACCAGAAGTGTTTTATTATTACCATTATCAGAAAGTCTATCTGACTTGGAAATCTAATTATGTCTTAGTCTATCAGTATCTGCATCTCTTATAGCATTACTCAATTACCTGTAACTGTCTCCGGTAATTTGATGTATTGATCTTACAACTTAATGTTGCTTTATGACTTTATTTAGCACTTTAACTTCATCTCATGTGAGTCTGTAACCTTTATAGTTTACTTGTACACTCAGATTGTGTTAAACATGACTGTAACATGATATGAGAGCCACAAGTCATCTCTTAGCAATAACGTAGCTCAGCAAAACAAAGTGTAAACAAAACAAACCAAAACCTTCATTCTTGCACCTTTTACCTGTTCTTGAAGGTTGTAGCTAATGCTCCTTCCAAAAAAAAAAAAAAAAAGTCTCCATAACAAACTCTGACCAGAGTTTCGTTTTCAGCTACCTCTATCTGATCTTGAACTGGCATTCCACAGTGTCCCACTCCATCACAACCATATTATGTAATTGTATATTATGAGAGCAATTTGTAAACAATATAGAATTTTAAACATTAAGGAATTATGGAGGATTTAGACATACTGATGTGGTTACGTGAAGTTTGTATTGGAGTCTGGTTTGTGCTGGGAGCTGATCATTTTTTGATCTTCGCTAACTTCATTCCTGTGCTAATGATTCTCTCAGTTGCCTATGATATCATGGTATCAGCATTTATACACTATATCTACAGTATGTACTGGTCAGATTTTCTATGAAAAAAAAAAAAATTCTCATTCTCTCCTCTGCCATTAAAACTAACACAGAATAGTGCTAGCTTAAAAATGCAGTCAGCTTATGTCAACAGATGTCCAGCTCCCAGCACAACATCCAAAGGCACAAGCACAAGTCCAAAACAAACTTCATAGAGGCACACAAGCACTTGTAAATCTTCTGTAAAGTTTTCATCAGCCATGACTGGCCTACCTCTGGCCCAGCGCACAGGGTAGAGGTGCCTCCACAGAGAACCAGTTTTGGCCAGCTCTGACCAAGAAGAGCACACTTGGCTACAGTGACACAGGTCTTCAGGGCCCAAATAGTGGAAAAGCCTCAGCATAATTTCTGAAGGAAGCTGGGAGATGTGGGTTGAAGAATTCACATTCTGCTCCAGTTCTGAGGGGGAAAAATAAACACAATGACTTTGCTTGAAAAACAAGCCGATTGTTGAAATGATAAACTGTATTTTTCCACTGACCAAGATAATTTAATTATTTAAACTGATTTATACAACTACCTTAGTTTAAGTAGTTATACTAACATTGCAAAAAATTAAAAGCTTCAGTTGAGATTGACAGATTTTTCTGTTTGATCCTGTTGTTTTTGTGTTTGACATGATTAATATCAACTAAAATATTCACTAACCATAATCTGTCTTCTCATGGTCGGCATATTTGAAGGCTTTCTGCAGCTCCTCTGCTTGTGTCCACAAACTGAATCCCTTCAGCACCTCAGCAGCACTGCCCCATTGCTGCTGGCTGCAGTGCTGTGCTATCACCTGTTTCTTGATGTCCTTGAGCTCCTCATAGGTGAAGTACTGCATAAGCATGGGCTGAAACACCTGCAATAAGTCTCCACTGTTAACCATTTCTAACAATGCATAGATACATATACAACATTGAATAACACTCTTCAAATGTATTTGGAAGTGTCAACATTTGCCATTTCTGAGCACATTTGTCTTACCCAAACATTAATATCATGTTTCAACAAGAAAGTGACATTTAAATATGTTATACCTCTTCTTCCTCCTTCATGTGGGGCAGAAAGTCTTGAGTAAAAGCTTCTAGTCTTTCCTTCAGCTGCCGGGCGTAGTTAAGCTGCTCATATTCACTCTAAAACAAATAACCATTATTCATTTATTGGATTCCTTTAAAAAGTGAGACATGTTCACCATTTACTATAGCTATTAGTGAGGTATTTGGGCAACATAATTTGATTTTTTTTTTTTTAACAGTACAACATCTAATGTGTAGATGTAAGCAACAAAGCATTACTTTTTCTGATGAGACTAAAATGAAAAAACTGAAATGAATTCAATCATTTAAAAAAAGCCCCAACAATATTGTTCATCCTAGGAGAACTGTTATTGTTCTTGAAGAAACTGCAGGATCTCAACTGAAACAGAATGTTCTCTTCTGTTTCAGAGTGACTGGGGCAGAGTGGAAGTTAAGATTTAACACAATTACATCATTTTGGAAAACCCATTTTTAGTTTACCAGTGGCCTGAGAGAGAGAACAATAACGCTGGCCTCCTGTTAAGCAGATCACAAAAACAACAGCCCTGACTATTATACAAAGCATCCCACTTATTCCTGCAGTTTGGTGCAAACATCAGTGTTCATTTTATTAAATCACACACTGTAATTTTTCAATTTACTTATATTTTTATTATTTAACCCTATTTACAATTAATGTCTCTTCTTGAAAAGTAGAAGTTATCAAGTCAATGGTAGTCGACCAATGTTTGTGAGGCTACCCTAGGTTATTTTAATGACAGGTTGTTGCGTTAACCTGCAATTATGTCATGAGTTTTGGCTGTGCTCTGTTGGACTCATATAGAACTTTCTTAGAATGTACTTGGTAGGTGCCTTATGTCTATTTCCATTTCTAAATAAAAGGATAAGACGTATTTTATACAAGCAAAAAAAAAACGTGTTTACCTTAACGCTGTGCAGACCTTTTTCAAAGAGGGACAGCATCTCTGAGAGTTTATTGTCAGAGTGCACATTGTACACAGTGCAGCAGCGCTGCTGCAGGAGGCCGATTATATACTCATTTTCAATTTGTTCATGCATCTTAAACTCCTTAAAGGTGGCGCACAGAGACTGAAGAAATGAGCGGAAATCATTGTTGTTAGAGAAGTTGGTTTTTGACAGCTGTGAAGACAAAGACAACAAAGCATTTATTAGACGTAGCTTGTACTTTTACAGAGCCCTTGCATGTAGCTGTCAACATATAATGGCATTAGAGCAGAATAACAACCCAGACTGGTCTAAGTAAACTCAGCCTACTAACAATGCAGTATAGCTTACGCTAGCATTACCCGTTGTGTGTGAGCTGTTTGAGCTGCTTTGAACGGCTAACCAACTAGCAAAATTTTACACTAAGCCTGAAAATTAGTAGCAAAGTATATAGTATATCAGAATAATGTTGCATAAAAACATGCAAATTAGTTTGATAACCGACACAATTAGCCACCTTTAGCGTTAGCTGGGTGGAAAGTTCATAGGGACAAACCAGTTCAAATTAATAGCTCCATTAACATTTAAATGTACTTTGCTAAAGAATAACCCAATAAGTATAGTGCCACATAGTGTTAACTGTAAAACTTATTCCTAACCACGAAGTTACCAAACGCCTCCAGTCTAGTCGAACATCCGATAGGTTTGTGGCTTCAGTGCTGTGGGCACTAGCTAGCTAGAGTGCTAGCTAGCAGCCAGTCGTCAGTTAAGTAAACAGCTCCAGATACTGCGCTGTAAATCCATATTTTGATGGTCTTCGTTTAATATACATACCTTCTCACAATATAGACCCACGAGCTGCTTCATTCGCCAGTGTGGGCCAGTAAAAACATCCACCTCATCAGGAAAAGGAGCCATCTTCACACTGATCCTCAGTGCGTCATCTGTACTGATGGTGATACAATCAAGCAGGAGGCGTGGGCCCGCAACCACGTGACCACAGTGAGGTTTCAAAAAGACCAGAGAAAATCCAACAGATCAGGATTAATGAAATACGTATTTTATAAAATGAGCTGAACAAAATAATAATAATAAAGGCTCTAAATACATACAAAATAAAACGAAAAATACTTAACATAAATAGTGACGAAGATTCAACCACTACTTATAAAACATATTTTCATATTCTCCAGCTCTGTTAATTTACATAAACAAAATGTTTAACATTGACACAGGAATGGTTATAACAAACTATACCTTGCAAATACCCTGTAAACTGAATGTAAGTGCACTTAAATGTTTACCCTGGGGAGCAATCAAAACGACGTTTTAAGGGTTTGACAGTTTCAAATCCCTTTGTATGGCAAAGTGCAAACTATTCAGACGGGAGAAAAAACAAGAAAAATATGTCAAATACGTCGATGCACTTCCATGCCACGGTCCGTTTGTGGTTGCTATGGAAAATGTCCACAGCAACAGCCCTTTAGAGAATAGACGGACAGCTGTGTAGACCAATCAGCTATCAGTAAATGAAACCATGGCCAATAAGAATCCAAGAAACATGTCTCTAGTTCGTTAGAGAGTACGATGACAGTAGCATGTACCAGACCCTCTGTGAGATAGCATCGAAAAAGACTAATGGTAAGGCAAGTAAGAACGTTTCCACACTGGTACCTAGTGAGCTACGGTAACTGTATTATTTGTTGTTGTATACAGTATGCAAATATCTTAGGTTAAGGTGTTCTTGGCTGCTAATTTTGTTGTATCTAGCCGCTCTGCAACGGTAACGTTAGCTGTCATGCTACCAGTTGTATAAATGTGTTGTCTCTCAGCATCACAGCCTGTCTGACAAAAGAGGCATTTTTTTCTTGTTTTACATAACTTGTCAGTTGAGCCACGACGGCCGTATATTAACAAAGAGACACATCCACAACTACGGAAGTTAACAATAATGGATGAATTCATTCTTTTATACAAACAAACATCAAGCTGTGAAATCTTTAGCTTTGTGATCAAAGCTTAGCTTTGCAACGTCCCTTGCAGACCCAGCATGAAAAGCCCGTCATTCCAGTAACATGGACAAGTACGACAAGGTGAAGAAAATTGGGGAAGGCTCATTTGGAAAAGCCATCCTGGTCACATCAAAAGAAGATGGGCGTCAATACGTCATCAAGGAGATTGGCATATCTGGAGTAAGATGCTTGTACAATAATCTATAGAATCACTAGTATGAAATGTTTTTCCTCTGTAACCTTTTTCCCTTTTACTGTGACAGATGTCAAGTAAAGAGAGGCAGGAATCTCGAAAAGAAGTTGCTGTACTTGCCAATATGAGTCATCCCAACATTGTCCAGTATAAGGAGTCTTTTGAAGGTATTTGCATAGTTTGTAGAATCTTGTTGTTAATTTTACAATAATGCTTATGAATTCAACACTGATGCCATTATTTTTAGAGGGAGGTTGTCTGTTTATTGTAATGGACTACTGTGAGGGTGGAGACCTTTTCAAGAGGATCAATTCTCAGAAAGGAGTGCTTTTCTCAGAAGAGAAAGTAAGTTACCAGTTGCTTAAGACGACAAATAATTTGTATTATGGAAGGTCATAATATATGTGTTTTAATGTGTTCTGTTGTAGATCCTTGATTGGTTTGTGCAAATTTGCTTGGCACTGAAGCACATACATGATCGAAAAATTCTCCACAGGGACATCAAATCACAGGTATTAAGTGGTTCTTGCACCACATTATTTAACTTTACTGAACAATGATTTTAATGTGTGAAATACAAATATCCTGTCATTATTTATACAGAACATATTTTTGACAAAAGATGGGACTGTACAACTTGGGGACTTTGGGATTGCAAGAGTGCTGAACAGGTAGTGAAATTTCATCTCCATAGATGTCCTGATGGCTTAAGCTAAGATTTAGGAATACAAAGGCATAATGCAATTTCTGTTCTGTTCTTTATTGATTTTCAGCACTGTAGAGCTGGCAAGAACATGCATAGGAACACCATATTACCTGTCACCAGAGATCTGTGAAAATAAACCGTACAACAACAAAAGGTACTAACTTGATGGTCTGGGATGATGTCATTTCAGTTTTTGTCTCCTCTGTGGTGTTTTAGAGTAATTATCTTTCACTAAATGTCTGTATCATGCAGAATTGGGTAGTGGTTTCTGGGAGATGTAACAGTGTCATGTCTCCTCTTTATTGATTAAAACTGCCTATTTATGTCAACAGCAGGAAGTGCTATTGATTTGTTCTTTAATTATTTGATGTATGCAAGTAATCTAATCCACTTAAGTTACAACAGATGAAGTAAATTAAGCAGAACTGATGTGTAAAGACCAGTGCACTCAGGTGTTTAAGTCGTTTTTCTGTTGTGTTTGTGATGGAGAAAAGGCAAGTCTTTCCAACGGCTGTGGATAGTTTATTGAATGAATGTAATCCTACCCCAGAACCTATCCCTGCCAGCCCATTTGTATGCACCCGCCTCTCACTTTCCCTACTTTTCCTCCTTCTGCAGTGATATTTGGGCCCTAGGGTGTGTCCTATATGAAATGTGCACTCTTAAGCATGCAGTAAGTATTATGTGTGTGATGCAGATGGATGTAAATGTATCTTATGTAACATTGCAGTACTCTCTGATGTATTGATTTCCTTAAATGCACTGTGTGCAAAGTGTAACTGACATTGTCAGAAATATGACTAGTCTGTAACTTCAACTGCCCTACTTTATCCTTAAATGATCAGATATGATCATCTTCAATTGTTTCTCTGCCCTGGTTTTAATAATATGCTTAATGTGTTCTCTCAGTTTGAGGCTGGCAACATGAAAAACCTGGTTCTGAAAATCATCCGTGGATCTTATCCCCCTGTGTCCATTCACTATTCCCAAGAATTGCGTTCCCTCTTGGCCCAGCTGTTTAAACGCAACCCCAGAGAAAGACCATCAGTCAGCAGCATACTAGACAAACCTTTCCTCTCCTGTAGGATAGAAAAGTTCCTCACACCACAGGTAGAACATATCATCAATTGTCTTTGATTCACTTAAGTTAACATGATCTGTACAGTGCTCTAGATTGAACAAAACTTTTTTTTTTTTTTTTTCATATTCCAGATTATTGCTCAGGAATTTCGCCATACTTTTCTTCACAAGCAGCCTAAAGTGGGTGGGGTGCAGGGGCCACCAGGTAAGTATAGTGTAATGCAGGACTTGAAATATTCAAGGTTACCTTTTGTTAAATAGAAGTCCCTACATCTTTGCCTAATGCATTCCAACTTTTTCATAAAACAAATTTTTATCTCAATAAATAAACTGCCTTGCCAAAAAACAGTCTCATACACTATTTCATTAGGTGACCTTATACTACGCAATGTTTATAAATTGTCATAATGTCACAAAAAATTTTTTACATTACAACATTAATTTTGCAGCAAGATCTTTTACTGACGATGGGAAAATTGGCCTGCTACATTTCCCCAAGTCTTTCAATGAAATCATTCATTTTCTGAACCTGCTTTATCCTTACTAGGGTCACAGGGGTCACTGGAGCCTATCTCAGCTACTTAAGGACCACCAGTTTATCTCAGGGTTGACATAACAACCATTTTATATTCACACTTATGGGCAATTTACATTAGCCAATTAACTTATGAGTGCATGTCTTTCAATCAAATCAAACAAATTTTTTTATTTATATAGCGCCAAGTCATAACAGAAGTTATTTTCATTGACACTTCACATATAGAGCTGGTCGAAACCAGACTCTAAAGTCAATTTACAGAACCCAACAGAATCCTCCAAGAGTAAACACTTTTAACTGGTGACAGTGGCGAGGAAATACTTCTTTTTAACAGGCAGAAAACTCAAGCAGACCCTGACTCCTGGAGGATGGTCATCTGCCTTGACCAGTTGGGGTTAAAGAGAGAGGGTAAAGGAAGAGAAAAAGAGAGATTGGGGGAGTAGGGGAGGGAGTAGGGGAAGACACATGGATGCAATGGATGTACAGCAAACTGAACTTGAACTGTTTAAAAAGTAGAACAGCTGGTGTTGGTATAATTACCAACAGCTGGAACAAATGTCCAAAACTGTTGATACTACTACTACTACTACTACATTTGTACAAGTATTAATACTACTAAAGTACAGAGACTCGGGGGAAGAAGGAGAGTCAGTAATGTGTATTTGCTGGAGTGTAGATAGAAGAGAAGATTAGGAGAGAGAAAGTCAGAGAAGAGGAGGAGCAGAGAGATCAGACAGGAGGAGGAGCAGAGAAGAGCTCAGTGGATCATGATGAGTCTCCCAGCACATCCCAAATATTCTCAGTTCAGGTCTGTACACTATGGTTGCTGATCCATGTGTGAAATTTATGTCTCATGCTCCTTGAACTACTCTTTCATGAGGCTGATGAGTCCTATTATTATCATATTAAAATTTGTGTGATCAGGGAAACAAAAAAAAACCAATCTGCTGATATTCAAACCTGGTCATTCAGGTAGTCAGCTAACCTCTGTTTTTTTTGTTTGTTTTTTTTTATTTTCGGACACAACATTACTAAACCTAGACCTGACCAACTGAAGTAACCTCAGATCACAACTCTGCCCCCACAGGCATGTACTATAGACACTGGGCATGGTGGGTAATCACTTCTTCCATTTCCCTTTAATGCACCCATCACTCTGGAACAGGGTCAATCTGGACTCATCAGACCACATGCCCTTTTTCCTTTTTTTCAGAAACAAGTCTTTTATGCTTCTCTCACTTGATGGTTAAGAAATGAGAAGCTATTCACTCTGTTAGTTAGGATTAAAGAACTTGTTGCATTTGAAACATATTAATAACTGCAGGAAATATCGAATTGAAGGCTCTTAAGGATTTGCTTAGAGAAATCCATATTTTATTTGGCTGAGCAGTGTATACTCCCTGTGTTACTTCAGTTAACCCAAATACTTGATGAAGCAGAATTACAGACTAAGAAATAAGAGCAAGAGACTTTTTCAGTTCAACTTATTAAGCACAATTGCATTCATACAGGGTCAAAAGTTTGCATACACCTCGCTAATACTGGCCAGCTGTGGTTTTAAATTGTGTAATTTGAATCAAATGTTTGAAGTAGCCTTAACTAAGGTTCATGCAGGAATTTTGAGCCATTCCTCCCTGCAACTTTTTAAATCTTCTATTATTTCTTATGAATTTCCCATGATGCCATACTATACATGCACTGTTATATCCCCAGTTGACTCACACATAATGGCACTTAGCCAGTTTGTTGTGTTAAAGGCATGATGTCAGTTTACAGAACCTTCCAGACAATACACATTTGTTGTCTTCAGATTTGGTGTTACATGTTTATTTATTCACACTCAAATTTTGGGAGCAGACGAAAACACTATCACACATCATTATCAGCTGTGTTTTCTGTGTTTCCCTTCATAGACAGTAATGCATCTGACTGTCATGTTAATTTGCCTCATTTTTATCTTCCTTCATTTCTTTTTCTTCTGTTACTAACAACTAAGTAAATATATATATATTGAAATTACATTTGCAATTAAGAATTGTGAGAACTGAATTGGAACTAATTAATGAATGAATGAGGCTTTATTGTCATTGCACATATTACAGAGCAACAGAGCAACGAGATTCAAAATGGTACACTCCAAGAACATAGAACATAACAATCACAGGGGGGGATACAGGATGTGTACGGACCAGTTAGAAATAAAGAAAGTAAAAAAACATTTCATTAAGCATGAGCACAGTAATTGACAAACAAGACACATGACAGTTGGATGGGGGGGGGGTCGGTAAAGGGCAGTTCACGTTGGTCAATCCAGCAATTCACAAAGTTTATGTGAACTAATGACCTCAGCATTTGGAGGTGTGTATTTGCTGTTCTGCAATATTTTGGCACTTCCACATTAAATTTATTTAGTTGCCAATCTGTCCTGTCAACTTTTTTTCTTTTTTTCTGCAGAGTCTTAGAGTCCCATCCTCATTTTTCTCAGTCTGATTGTTACCCAAACATTGCACATTTTGTGAGTGTTATCTTATGTATTTATTTTTTATTCATTTATTTTCATCTTGTGTAATCAGCCAAGCGTCCTGCTCCTGGCTCCACATCACTCGCTCCCGCCCAGAAGATTACCAAACCAGCCGCTAAATACGGAGTGCCTTTAACAGTGAGGAAAGTGTCAGATGCTGCCAAAAAGCCTGTGGAGAAAAAACCAGCTGTGAAGCATAAACCGGTTAGTAGACAGTAAAGTGATATGATTTCTCACTTCCGTTCACGAGTCGTTGTCGTTGTTGTGGGTGTTAAAGAGTCCTTTTTGATATTGAGCTCCTACTCTAACATGTCAAAGGCATCGTCCATCTGTGTGAGTGTGTGTTCTTGCATCATAGTGTGTTGGCCACCTCTGAACCACAGTGTTGTATGTTGCTCAGGCCCCTCTCCCAGCAACCCCCCAGAGAAGAGTGAGTCAAGTGGCAGAAGAGAGGAAAAAACATGAGGTACAGCTGAGAGCCCCATAAAACTTTATTCACTGTTAAATTTCCCTTCCCTTCTTCCTTCGAGTTTACTCAAACATGACGATCCCTTCCTTCCAACATTTTTGGTTTTTCTCCATCTCATTATACCGTATTTGGTCCCTATCTTCACACGTTTTCTGCTCCTGGACCATTTGGAGTGCTCCCTCTGTTTTAACTCTCCCATTTTAACAAACCTTTACCTCCTTGCCTTCCTGCCCAGTGACAGAGCAGTCCTGCCTCTTTCCTTCAAGTGGGTTTCTTTTTTACATTTCAAACTGAGATATCTTTGCCTCATCTTACAGGACGGTATGAGAAAGAAAAGGATGGAGCTAATTGAGAAAGAGCGGAAACAGAGAGAGCAGGTGAGTACATTGTAGATAGATAGTTGTAGAGGTACCTTATAGTCCTTGTGGTCATTGGTAACATAAAATCTGATTTTGTGTAAATTGTAATGGGTTTTCCATAAGGCTGAATTTTGGGACTTTTTTTGTTATTGTTTATATTGTTATTTTTGAAACTCGGGTTATATAAATCAATATACTGATGACATTGTCTTGTATGTTGTCTTTCTTTACATCGCTTCTTTGCTGATTTATTACTTGCCTTTAGTAATTACTGATAAGATTCAGTACAGTTAAAAATATAAGGAAAATTTTGGCACCTCTATAACAATGAATCAAGCTGAAATAATACACAATTGCATTGTAATTGCCTCAGTCATTCTCAGTTGTTTTATTATTTAAAGGTTTTGTCACCAATATTTACCCAAATTTCTTATCTTAATTCCTTAATCACAAGGAACGTGAGGTTTTTTGTCCACTGGATGTATTGTTCTCAGTAACACAGTTTCTTTTTTTCTCTGCTATATTGCAAATGCCACAGTATAATCTTTAATAGAACAAAGATGTAGTATCAATGTTTTTCTGATCTGCTTTGCCCTCAGATGTTCCTTTTGAAAGCAGAGCAAATGAAGAGATATGAAAAGGATAAGGTAAGTTTAAGATCTGCAAGGGTGGAAGTAGATGCATTTGTTCTAATTTGAATCCTTAGTTGAGGGGCCAGAGCATCATATTTCATAAATTTACTATTTGCTATCCTCTAAGCCCATAAGTAAATGATGAATCTGTCATCTCTTAAAGATCAATCGAATTAACCAAGCCAGAGAACAAGGCTGGAAGCACGTCTTGAGTTCAAGCGGAGGAAGCAGCCCAGAAAGAAAGGTATTAAATATAATTTATTCAGTATCTCTGGTTGTACATGACATTGTAGGATTACTGATTATATTTTGTTCTGTTGTGGTTTTTAACAACCTTTAACTTTATAAACTTAGTGCTTTGTAGGTGTTGGAAAGAGAGCTGCAGGTGTTGGCCCATGCCATGTCCCAAGCTCTGCTTCAGGTCCGACTCCAAACCCCTATGAACACTACCATGCTGCACTTGACCAAAAGGCTAAACCACAGTCAAAAGACAGCAGCAGACAGGGATCTTCAGCTGGAGCAAGCAGCCCTATTCGGTATGTTCAGATGGCAGATTGTTTTTGCCAACTTATTTATTATTTATCCGTTATTTAACCAGGAAGGAACCACTGAGTTCTTTCAGAGAGTTCCAGTTGAGATGGCAGCACAAGCAGTTTCACGTAAAATACTACTTCATTTGTTAGATTTATAATACATAAAAGCAACAGGAAGGCAATGGTAGATGCAGAAAAAATGAGAATAAAAGAAAGTAAAATTAGGTATAGAGGGCATACCAGCAAAATTCATATGTATGTGTGTATGTGTGTATGTATATGTATGTATGTATGTGT
>JAPTGZ010256591.1:0-14483 GCA_029814645.1 Fowleria isostigma | reverse complement strand
TCCAGGACTTTGTGGACTGGTGCCATCGAACCACCTCCAGATTAATGTCAGACAGACCAAGGAGCTGGTTTGGAACCCCCAACCCCCCACCACCCCCATCAACAGTGAAAATCCAGGGAAAGGACACTGAGATGGTGACATCTTCTAAGTACCGGGGTGTCCACCTGAACCATAAAGTGGACTGGACTGATAACACCACTGCACTTATAAAAGAGGTCAGAGCAGAATTTGTGAAGGACAGGTATTGCAGGTCGTTCCTTCCTGCAGCTGTTAGGCTTCAAAACAGAAACTGATCCAAATAATCTGTGAAATAAACCATACTCTATATATTTGTGTGTCTATATGTGTATATATGTATGGATGTATGTAGATATGTGTATATATAATTATTATGTACTTATGTATGTAGATATGTATATATAATTATTATGTACTTATGTATGTAGATATGTATAAATATAATTATGTATATAGATATGTGCATATATAACTATGTATGTAAACATGTACATATAATTATGTATGTAGATATGTATAATTATGTATATATATATGTGTGTGTATACATGTGTATAAATATCTGCCCTATTCAACCTGTAACATATTCAACATTCAGTGTCAGGTCCAAACACTGACAGCTAATGCTAATGCTAATGCTAATGTTGACGTTAGCATTAGCTGTTAGGATCTCTTTCATTAGACCCCTGTAGTTTTCGGAGCTCCTCCCCTCCCTCAGCTAACCCAACCTCCTCTCCTGTATCTGACCCCACCCGTCCTGCTTTACCAGCCGACTCCGGGCATCTCCGTCTCCATCTGGACTCCATCAGCTTCGTCCAACTCTTGTTTCTTTTACATTATTCATAAAATATTCAACTTCCTTCAAATCTCCGACTGTTTCCTCTGGTTTCCACAGACTCCGACTAAACACACATTTATTATTCTGACTGATCAGACACTTTAGAAACGGCAGAAGTGGCCTCATATGATCCTAAAGTGGAAAAATAACCATTAAGGGAAATAGTTGACGTTTAACTCCTGATTTATTGATGAATGATCATGATTTTGATTCAGTGTTAATCTGTCAGATAATCAATACCAGCGCGGCCCTCTGTCAGTTCAGTGTCACGTTCACTGTTAGTTTGAATGTTCTCCACTCCAGGTTTCATGTTTCTGTTCATGTTCTTCTGGAGATAAATAATCTAAAATGACGTCAGACTGCAAATTATTGACAACTACGACGAGTTCAGTTCATGTTAACGGTTCAAAACATGGACACGTTAATCCATGTGGACTAATGTCAGAATAATCAACCCCAAAACGAGGAGTTTCAGTCTCTGCATTTAACCATAATACACACCTAGCATTAGCATTAGCATTAACTGGAAAAACCAAGGTCAGGTCCAACTGGGAATTGAACCAAGAACCTTCCGCTGTGACATGGAAATGTTTTCCACATTGAAACTGCAACAGAACAAAGTTAAACTCAGGCCAAAAGCAGTTTTCATGAACCAGGAACCAAGTGTCAGACAGCGGCCAACTGTAACTCACAAAAAATAGAGACAGAAAAACCTCAAAGTTACTGAGTTCAACATCTGAAGTTAAAGACTGACACCGATCATTAAAGACTTTAATAATGACTAGATGTCTCATAAATACATGTGTTACTGTTTGGATTATATATCAAAAATGATCCAACATAAACTGATACAGACAGTAGCATAAAACACACAGATTAGCATCACGCTAATGTAGCATATATTACATCAATACATATAAACACACATATCAACTAAAACTACACACAGAAAATAAATCTACGTCACTTAGACAGAATATTTTAAGCAAAATATTTATTAATATAGATGGTCATATACAGTGTTCAGTATAAATGAGTTCAGCTCAACAAATTTGTCACAAAACCTTTCGTTTGTTCTCATATGCATTTTCTTCATATTCTACATTTCTAGAGGTAAAACCCTATAGATTTTCTTGTATGGATCTTGTGCAGACTTGTGAATATAACATGTTCTCTTTTGTTTTATTTTTATTTATTAATTATCTATTTTCTCTCTTTCTTGTTAATCTTTTAATGTATCTGTACACATGTATGAGGTGAATATGAACAGGGTTGATTATTGTGCATGTATGTGAATTGTCAGTGTACATAAAGTGCATAAGCTCAAAATAAACTAAACCTTTAATTTTCTTTGACAATCAACATTTTCTATGTGACTCTTAACAACAAAATGTTTTCAGTTAAGGAAATGTTCCAGAAAAATCAGTTTTGTCCAAATTTTTTTGACACTGTGCTTATGTTCATTAAGACATTCATTAAAATACTACTTTTCAAAGGGGTGGACTTATTTATGCTGAGTACTGTATATCTGGACAATATCCCATAAGGCAAAGCATCTAATAAATATTTCTAAATAAAAGTCAATGTAGATGTTGCACTGTAACAAATTTCCTGAAGAATTTACAGTAAATTCCAGCAAAAAAGTTTCCAATAAAGTGCTGTAAATAAATTATAACAATCTATTGATGTTTCAAATTAGGAACATGGGTCATCTGCGATAGTTTCGTGTCCTCTCTCACAGTACGGTAAAATACTGTTGTGAATATTGTGTACACACAATGTCTTGCAACCCATATCTTGATGTATATTACTCTATAAATATGTATATATATTTGTTTTTTTGCCTATATGTATTTTGCTATGGACACTTCTCTATGTATACTCTACATACAGATGTTCTGTGTATTTCTATATGCATGCTCTCTTTGTATAATTCACTATGAATAATTTTATATACATATTCTCTTATATATAATTCATATTCTTATATACCTTTTTCATGTATAATTCTCTAAGTATAATTCTATCTGCAGAATTTCCAAGTATAATTCTTGATGTATTATTATGTATATTTTCTATGTATATTCACTATGTTTAATTCTATCTGTGTATACTTCTTTATACATACTTGATCATGTAAATTTTGTATATATGGTGTTTTTTTCAGCAGTCTTTCCATGTATATCTGTGTACACATAATAAAATGTATATGAACAGTATTGAATATTGTACATGTATATGTAATTAATATTGTACATAGAGTGTATAAGCTCAAAATAAACTAATAAACTAAAGTAAACTGTTAGAACAAGAAGATATTGTAATCTATTACTGTAGAAATGTCGGACGTTTGTTACAGTGTGTATTTTTTCCTTTTTTATGTGTATTTCATTAAATGGTGTTTTGACGTTACATGAATAATTAATTATCATAAATATTGATTAGTTACTGTTAATTACTGAACTTAAAATCTAACATTACAATCATTTTTGTTGCTGTTGCTTCAGTTTGACGTATTCCAATCATTTCTACAGCCTGTGTTTGCACATCTGGTTTCGGCGCTGACGTGGGCGGTGCCTCTGACGTGGGTGGGGCGTCCGATGTGAATCAACATCACGTGTTCATCATTGTGACATAAATTGGATATTTCTAATGTTATTCAGCCTGAGCTTGGTCTTATCATCAGCCTCGGGGTAAAAGTCCAGGCTGCAGTTCTTTCCAAACTACTTAAAAAAAAAAGTGATTCTGAACATTTGGTTGCCTGCGGCAACACAATCAACCACAACAGGGTTGTGTAAGTGACACAAGGACTAAGTGACAGCGACACACACCTTTAAATCACCTCTGGAGCTGCCTGATTCAACAGTGGAGGTCATTAAAACTCATCTGTCAGCATCCTGGTGCTGCGACACCGCTCCGATGATAAACTGATGAAACCAACCGACAAGAACCGACAGGAAGTCAACCCATGCAAATACCACCAACAGGAAGTGGCCTTTAACTGCAGATAAAAGAATCAAAGGCTGAGCTTTGACTGGGTTTAAACCCACATGACACCTGTATCTGCATCTGAACCAATCACAGGCACCGCTTTTATCTCATATGTATCAGATCTGATGGCCCCGCCTCCATCAGTTTAGCACCGCCTCCTTCTGCTGCACAAAATAATTCAACCGAGTTCCAGTGTCCCTGTACGTCAGCGTGTTGTTGAATGTGTGAGGTTTAGGTTCTGTGTCTATGTTCTAGTCCGATGGTCTGGACCAATCAGATCAATCTAACAACAGAGGTGACAGACGAAGGGATTTAAGTGGCTTTCAGTAGACCTAACTAGATTTAAGTAGATCCAAGTGGATTTAAGTAGAGCTAAGTAGAATTAAGTGGATCTAAGTGGATTTAAATGGATTTAAGTGGTTTTAAGTGTATTTAAGTGAATTTACATTTACATTTACGTCAGCGTTCCGTTGAATGTGTGAGGTTCAGGTTCTGTTCTATGTTCTAGTTCTGTGGTCTGGACCAATCACATCAATTTAATGATAGAAGTGGGCGGGGCTTCACTGGAGGAGGACTCAACTCATCCAATCAAAGTCCATCTATGAGTTCTATCAGTGATCAGTAAGAACCTGTCAAAATCTGTGACATTTACGTACATGTAATAAACCATGACCACATGGACAGTAGAAGAACAGGAACATTTAAAATAGGTACAAATGAAAGAGTTCTCAAAACTGAATAAACTTTGTAAACATTGACCCAAAGAAGAAACAGATACAATTAGAAATGAATCCGACCTCTAGTTTAGGAGAAGGTGTTTGAAACAAAGACGATGAAAACGACAGAGTTCACAACAGCTCATCAACGGTGAGATAAAAAAACAAAAACAACGACGACGTTCACGTTGAAGCTGGAAGAAAGATGGATGGACAGATGGACGGATAGATGGATGGACAGATGGACGGATAGATGGACGGATAGATGGATGGACAGATGGACGGATAGATGGATGGACAGATGGACGGATAGATGGATGGACAGATGGACGGATAGATGGATGGACAGAAGGACGACAGCTGGATGGACAGATGGATGGACAGATGGACAGATAGATGGATGGACAGATGGACAGACAGAAGGACGACAGATGGATGGATAGATGGATGGACAGAAGGACGACAGCTGGATGGACAGATGGACAGATAGATAGATGGACAGATGGATGACAGATGGATGGACAGATGGATGGATAGATGGATGGACAGGACAAACAGATGGACAGACGGATGGACCGATAGATAGATGGATGGATGGACAGGACAGACAGATGGACGGACGGATGGATGGATAGACAGATAGACAGAAGGACAGGCAGATGGATGGACAGATGGATGAACAGGACAGACAGATGGACAGATGGATGAACAGGACAGACAGATGGACAGACAGATGGATGGACAGGACAGACAGATGGATGGACGGATGGATGGATAGATGGATGGACAGAAGGACAGATGGATGGATGGACAGAGGGATGGATAGACAGACAGATAGATAGATGGATGGATGGACAGATGGACAGAGGGATGGATAGACAGACAGATAGATAGATGGATGGATGGACAGACCGAGAGATGGACGAATGGACGGACAGAGAGACAGACGAATGGACAAACAGATGGACGGACAGATGGAGAGATGGATGGACAGATGGACAGACAGATGGACATAGGGATGGATGGATGGCTGGACAGATTTAAGTAGACTTAAGTAGATTTAAGTCGTTACGTGGACTTAAGTACGTTTAAGTGGATTTACATAGATTTTAGTGGATCTAAGTGGATTTAAGTAGACTGAAGTTGATCTACGTAGATTTAAGTGTATGGAGATTTAAGTAGATTTGTGGACTTAAGTAGATTTAACCCTTTAAATGCTTGCTTGGTCATATATTTTGATCTTTCACAGGGTTTGTTTTTGGTGGGGCAGTTAAAGGGTTAAGTAGATTTAAGTGGATTTAAGTAGATTTAAGTGATGCTTGTAATGTAAATATGTCTGTTTGTGTATATTTTGTCGTTTTACGTTCACAGACGATCGGACGACGTAATGTACGACACAAATCCTCTGAACTGAAGTGAATCAGATTTATTGAAAACAATCACCTTTAAAAGCAAACACATAAATACACAAACGAACCCCTGAGGCTTTTAGTGATGATTAAAGCACTGATAAAACACACACAAACTGAGGGGCGGAGCCTAACCCTGGTACCCATCCAACACATTTATCCAACAGGACAAACTGAGGGGGCGGGGCTTAGTCCTGGTACCGGTCCAACCCGTCACACATTAAACAGACGCTGTTTATTGGACGCGCCTTCGATTTCCTGTTCCGTAGATTTACACCAGCAGATAAAACATCAGTTCATTCGTTAAAGTCTGCACTTCACTTAACTCCTGATGACTCGCCACCACCGCCGCAGCTGCCGCCACCAGTTGTAAATGTAATGGCTCCGTTCCAGCGTTCATCCTTCTATCATTACAGCAACGTCGTATTAACAACTTCGGAACAGACGCCAACTCCTCCAATAAGAACATCTGTTTAATAAGTGGGCGGGGTCAAGAGGGAGGAGTCGTTAACGCTTACGTTCGGTTTGATTAACGGTGACGACGGCCGCGACTGGAGAGGCAGCAAGATGAGACCGGGAATGACACTTGAACACACCACAGTTAGAACACACTGACCCTCGAATGCACCACAATTAGAATGCATGACACTTGAACGCACCACGGTTATATCGCACTGACACTCAAATGCACCACGGTAAGACACTCAAACGCACCATGGTTAGAACACACTGACCCTCGAACGCACCACAATTAGAATGCATGATACTTGAATGCACCACGCGCTGACACTCAAATGCACCACGGCTATATCACACTGACCCTCAAATGCATCATGGTAAGACACTCAAATGCACTACGGTTAGAACGCACTGACACTTGAACGCACCACAAACAGAGACACATTAGTAATGTTTGTTTTACTGCGACGACAAATGCCATCAGGTGGGAAGAAGGAGGAGGAGGAGGAGGAGGAGGAAGGAAAGGAGATGGAAGAGGAGGAGGAAAAAGAAGTGAAGAAGGAGAAGATGGAGGAGGAGATAGAGGAGGAAGGAAAGGAGATGGAGGAGGAGATGAAGGAGGAGGAGACAGTCTTTCCTCCTGAAGGCCTTTTTAGCGTCAGCGTTCGTGGGTTCATTCGTGTGTATTCGATGTTTTTCTGTGCAGTGACATCATGTTGGGAAAAGTATTATGGGATGTCCTGCTGTTTTATGGGCTCCTGTTTGTGGTTGTGGTTTCATCACCGTTTCACTCAACCCTTAAAAATCTGGACAAAAACCGTCAACAAATCAGCAAAAACAACTTCTAACATCCACAGAAACAACAAAAACAAAGTCAACAAAACAATGTCCATAAAAATAAAAACAACAAACAAGAAAGTCCACACAAAAAACAAAAACAACAGTCCACAAAAACAACAAACATCAATAAAAAACACCAAAAAGCACTGTCCATAAAAACAAAAACAACAAACAGCAAAGTCCACAAAAACAACATCCACAAAAATAAACAAAAAACAAACAACATCAACAAAAAACAACAAAAGCAACAATGAATACCCCCCCCAAAAAAACAAAAAACGCACAAAAACAACACGTCCCTTTAAAAACCTACAGCTATGTTAGTGGTGACTTTCACTTTAATCTCTCTTCATTTATCATCATTTAGTCTAATATCATTCTCTATATTTAATATTTTTCAGTGTAAATCATGTATTTTTCTATATTTAATTCAGTGACCATGTAGACGTTCATTAAAACTCAGATTAAACATCAAATATCTGAACATATAAACTCTTCATGGTTGGTGTAAACGGGTCTGTGGTTCTGGTGCAAGGTTGGTTAATGTTTTAATGTTGAATGTTTTAATGTTTTTACTATTTTTATAGTTTTAACAGTTTTTAATGGTTTTACTGTTTTTATTGTTTTTAATGTTTTTACTGTTCTCAATATTTTTGCTGTTTTTACTATTTTTACTGTTTTTGTTTTTATTGTTTTTACTGTTTTGTTGTTTTTACTGTTTTTGTTGTTTTTATTGTTTTTACTGTTTTGTTGTTTTTACTGTTTTTAATGTTTTATTGTTTTTACAGTTTTACTGTTTTTATAGTTTTCAATGTTTTACTGTTTTTATAGTTTTCAATGTTTTACTGTTTTTACCTTTTTAATGTTTTTACTGTTCTCAATAATTTTTCTGTTTTTACTATTTTTACTGTTTTTATAGTTTTTACTCTTTTTACTGTTTTTAATGTTTTCACAGTTTTACTGTTTTTACAATTTTTGTTTTTACTGTTTTGTTGTTTTTACTGTTTTTAATGTTTTATTGTTTTTACTGTTTTACAGTTTTTAATGTTTTACTGTTTTTACCTTTTTTAATGTTTTTAGTGTTCTCAATGTTTTTGCTGCATTTACTATTTTTACTGTTTTTATAGTGTTTACTGTTGTTAGTTTTTACTCTTTTTACTGTTTTTAATGTTTTCACTGTTTTACTGTTTTTGCAGTTTTTGTTTTTCTGTTTTTAATGCTTTGTTGTTTTTACAGTTTTTACAGTTTTTGTTGTTTTTACAGTTTTTACTGTTTTACTGTTTTCACAGTTTTTACAGTTTCCACAGTTCTTCTAGTTCCTACTGTTGGGTCCAGACCCGGTTGTGCTGTGGTTCTGGACGGTGCAGACGGGTTTATTCCACCGTTGAAAAGGCGGCGTGTGAACTCCGTGTCCACCAGTGTTCGTTTACGCCGACACAGACGGGCCTTTGTTCACAGACAGGACGCCGGCTGGAAAACAGCGACGACACCGACGCCGCTTTAACGCCAAATGGAATCAATGAAACCTGAGCGGACGGCAGAACCCGAGGACGCGCAGGGAATTCCATTAAACACACAAAAGTCCACAGCAAGACCGACCCGGGTCGGAACCCGACCCACGGACGAGGTTCTGGTCCAATAAGAAGAACATCTACACCGACGACAAAACAGACGATCAGATCAATACGTCTGATAGAAACCAAACTGATCAGAAACCAGTGGATAGACCAGAACCAAAACCAGAACCAGAGCCAAAACCAGAACCAGAACCAGGACCAGAACCAGCACCAGAACCAGAACCAGAACCAAAACCACAACCAGAACAGGACCAGAGCCAAAACCAGAACAGAACTAAAATCAGGGCCTGAACCAGGTCCAGAACCAAAACCAGCACCAGAACCAGAGCCAAAACCAGAACCAGAACCAGAGCCAAAACCAGAACCAGGACCAGAACCAGCACCAGAACCAGAACCAAAACCACAACCAGAACCACAACCAGAACAGGACCAGAACCAAAACCAAGACCAGCACCAGAACAGAACTAAAATCAGGACCTGAACCAGGACCAGAACCAAAACCAGAACCAGAACTAGGCCAGAACCACAACCAGGGCCAGAACTAAAACCAGCACTAGAACTAAAACCGGAAACAAAAAAAAAAAACAGAACCGAAACCAGGATCAGAACCAGCACCAGGACCAGAAAGAACCAAAACCAGCACCAGAACCAAAACCACAACCAGAACCACAACCAGGACCAGAACCAGAACTAAAACCAAAACCAGCACCAGAACCAAAACCAACACCAGAACCAGAACCACAACCAGCGCATCCACCTGGACTCAACAGAACACATACGTAGACCCAGCCTGGTGAAAATGAAATACGTGGAGGATTCTGTTTAAGTGATTCACTCCACTTTGAATCCTTCTGTTTTAATCGTTTGAACGTCTCATCGTTATCGTCGTGACATATTCAAGTTGAATGTGTAACTTTATTCTCGTGACACTGAGGCATTTTATGGAGATTTCACAAATTGGCCAAAAATATGACTTAGGTGATGACACTACAAGGACAACAATGTGCATTTGGTGACTTTTGGCTCCACCCCTGTGACCCCTGCAACACCTGACTCCTGATACCTCAAACCCGGTACCTGATACCCGATACATCATACCCAGTATCTGATACCAGTACTGAAACCTGAAACCTGATACCTGATACCCGATACCTCAAACCCGGTACCCAAGACCTCATACCCATTACCTTAAACCTGGTACCTGATACCCTGTTCTTCAAACCTGGTACCTGATACCCAATAGCTCAAATCCGATGCCTGATACCCAGTCCCTCATACCTGATACCCGGTACCTGATACTCGGTCCCTCATACCTGACTCTTGATCCCTCATACCTGGTACCTGATACTTAGTCCCACATACCTGGTCCCTCACACCTGGTACTTGATACTTGATACCTCAAACCTGGTCCCTCATACTCTGTCCCTCATACCCGGTCCCTCACACCTGGCACCTGATACCCAATACCTCAAACCCGGTCCCTAATACCCAGTCCCTCATACCTCATACCTGGTCATTCATACCCGGTCCCTCATACCTGGTACCTGGTCCCTCATACTCTGTCCCTCATACCTAATACCTGGTCCCTCATACCTGGTACCTCACACCTGGTACCTTACACCTGGTACCTGATACTTCAAACCCGGTAACTGATACCTGCTACCTCAAATCTGGTGCCTGATACCCAGTCCCTTATACCTGATACCCAGTACCTGATACTCAGTCCTTCATACCTGACTCTTGATCCCTCGTACCTGGTACCTGATACTTGGTCCCCATACCCAGTCCCTCACACCTGGCACCTGATACCCCATACCTCAAACCGGTCCCTAATACCCGGTCCCTCATACCTCATACCTGGTCATTCATACCCGGTCCCTCATACCTGGTACCTGGTCCCTCATACCCGATCCCTCATACCTCATACCTGGTACCTGATACTTGATCCCTCATACCTCATACCCAGTTCCTCACACCTGGTACTTCATACTTGATATCTCAAACCCGGTCCCTCATACTCGGTCCCTCACACCTGGCACCTGTTACCCCTTACCTCAAACCAGTCCCTAATACCCGTTCCCTCATACCTTATACCTGGTCATTCATACCTGGTACCCGGTCCCTCATACTCTGTCCCTCATACCTCATACCTGGTACCTGATACTTGGTCCCTCATACCTGATACCCAGTTCGTCATACCCAGTCCTTCACACCTGGTACCTCATACCCGATACCTCAAATCCAGTCCCTCATACTCTGTCCCTCATACCCAGCCCTTCGTACCTGGTCCCTGATACCCGGTCCCTCATACCCGGTACCCTCATACCCGGTCCCTCATACCGGTACCTTCCTCCACGTTGTCTGAGACTGACTCTAATCCGGTCCAGTGCTTGGCTTCCGTCGACCTGCCCTTCTCTCTTTTCACCGCTCTGTCCTTTCTAACATTTCTCTCACATTCTTGGCTCTGCATTCCTCTCTCCTCCCTCACTCATTCCTCCTTCTCCTTCAGCTTCTCCTCTTCACTCCCTTCTCCTGCTTTTCCTTCACTTTTCGCGGCTAAACCCGCTTTTATCCGCGTCCTGGATACTCTGACTTGGGTCTGAGGCGGTTTGTGTACCTGATGAAACCCAGGAATGTGGCCGTGGTTGAGATCTGTCCTCAGTCCGACGATAAGTGAAGCAGCTGAAGGAGGAAACATCACACGGACCGAAGCCCCGTGGACGCAGGGTTTACACATTCACATCATTAAACGGAGCTGCAACAACAAATGGAAACTACCACCGACACAAACACAGACCCTAAACCCCCCCAAACCCTGGTCAAGTAATCCCACACCGAGGAGAACGGCAGAAACAAACGGATGAAACAACATAATTAAAGAATCCGAGAACCTGCTGATCCACGGAAACCAACAAACGGTGAAGGTTGACGACTTATTTATTCAACAGCAAAAGACTCAAGTGATGGAAGGAAACTTAAATCAGTCCAAAGGAGAAAAAAATATACACCATATGTCCTAATACACAAATCGGAGTCCAACAAATCATTCAAATAAAGGCCTGGTACCGTTTAAAGATTATTGAAATAAAGGCCCGGTATCATCTACATATTTAAATATAGGCCTAGTATTGTTTATATGTTCATTAAATAAAGGTCTGGTACCACTTGAATATTTATTCAATAAAGGCCAGGTACCATTTGTACATTAATTAAATAAAGGCCTGGTACTGTTTACAGATGAATTAAATAAAGGCCTGGTACCAATTACATATTATGTAAATAAAAGATTGGTACCATTTACATATTTATTCAATAAAGGCCTGGTAGCATGTACATATTAATTCAATAAAGGCCTGGTAGCATGTACATATTTATTCAATAAAGGCCTGGTAGCATGTACATATTAATTCGATAAAGGCCTGGTAGCATTTAAATATGAATTAAATAAAGGCCTGGTACTGTTCACATATTCATTAAATAAAGGCCCGGTACCATTTATACATTAATTAAATAAGGCTTGGTACTGTTTACAGATGAATTAAACAGAAGGCTGGTACCATTTACATATTAAGTAAATTAAGGACTGTTAACATTTACACATTATTCCAATAAAGGCCTGGTACTGTTTATACATGAATTAGATAGGATATGACAGTTGCTATAGATAATCTGAATGTATATGAATGTGTAACTGTTGAAATTAAGATGGAAAAATTAAAAAATATTTTTCTTAGTATTTAAGGGACACCGGGGTCTTGTATTGATACATTTAGTAAGTAGATAAGTAAATAAGATATTTATGTGATTATTATTATTATTATTATTGTTATTATTATTATATAAATGTTTGCATATACTGTATTGTCTTCCTGTCTGTATTCAAAACTTTTTTGTTAAGAGAAGGGAGTTATACTTTCAGAGGGTTGTCTGTGTTTGAAACATGTAAAGTCAAAACTAATGTTAAATATCGATGTGTTTCTGTCAAATTATGAAATAAACTGAACAATAAATTTAAATTGTGTGGCTCGTTGCTGAGTTTTAGAGAAGCTATAATTTGTAAAATTTTAAAGTCTAAAGGTCTCTAAGTGATTTAAGATGTTGACAGTAGTTTGATTTGTGTTTCCAAATACCATGTCTTTAAATTAAGGGAGAGTATTTATAATTTAGGAGAGCTTTATATTTTTGAAAGTATGAAAGTGAAGACAAGTGTGAAGTTTAGATGTTTTTTTGGGGGGTTGCGGGTGTGAAATTATGGGATGGACTTGATGATGAATTTAAATTGTTCACTTCTTTGACAAAGTTAAAAAATGCCTTAAGTGTAAAATCCTTCATGAATAATAAGTTGAGGTGGTTGATGTGTGTTTCTGTTGTTGATTCTTTTGATGTAATGAGAGTGTTCAGATGTGCATATTTAATTTAGTCTAAACAGTGGATCAGAGGAACGGGGTAGGCATCGAATCAGCTTTGGCTTCTAGAATATTCCTTTTTTGTTTTTTGTGTTTGTGATTGTTGTATTAAGTGGAATGATTGACGTGAAGACCAAAATAAACCATCTTGTATTTTACTCTTGTATTTTTGTTTTGTTCGTCGTTTGTACAGCACTTTGGTCCACTGTGGTTGTTTTAAAGTGCTTTATAAATAAAGTTGGATTGGATTGGATTGGATTCATTCATTCATTTATTCAAATAAAGGCCTGGTACCATTTACATATTAATTAAATAAAGGACTGGTACCATTTACAAATTATTCCATTGAAGGCCTGGTGCTGTTTATACATGAATTAAATTAAGGCCTGGTACCATTTACATATTTTAAAAAAGGCATGGTACCATATACATACAAAGTGTTAGTACTATTTAGATAAATTAAATAATTGCCTGGTAATTTACATATTAATTAAATAAAGGACTGGTACCATTTACATATGAATTAAATAAAGGCCTGGTACCATTTACATATTTTAAAAAAGGCATGGTACCATCTACATACAAAGAGTTGGTAGTATTTATAGATAAATTAAATAATGGCCTGGTACTTTACATATTAATGAAATAAAGGCCTGGTGCCATGTGCAGATGAATTAAATAAAGGCCTAGTGCCATGTGCAGATGAATTAAATAAAGGCCTGGTACTGTCAACATTTCAATTAAATAAAGGCCTGGTACCATTAACAGATTACTTTTAAAAAAGGCCTGGTATCATTGACATATAAATTAAATGAAGGCCTGGTACTGTTAACATTTCAATTAAATAAAGGTCTGGTAACATTTACATATTTTAAAGGCATGGTACCATTGGTAGTATTTACACATAAATTAAATAAGGGCCTGGTATCCTTTACATATTACTGAAATAAGGGCCTGGTACCATTTACAGATGAATTACGTAGGGGCCTGGTACTGTTTGGTACCTATCAGGTCATTTCATACCCACTCTCTTTGGTCTTTTTCTGTTTTTGGGTGTGGTTGCCATGGTTTCTGCTGTGATCTAATCCATGTTGGTTTTCATCTTTAACTTTATTTGACTCCTCCTCTGTCTTCGTCACCTCCTCCTCCTCCTCCTCCTCCTCCTCCTCCTCCTCCTCCTCCACCTTTGGCCGTTCTTCAGACTGATCCCGGTGTTTGATCAATCTCTG
>JAPTGZ010255816.1:0-26569 GCA_029814645.1 Fowleria isostigma | reverse complement strand
ATATAGCGCTTTTCTATTAAGGCATACTCAAAGCATGTACAATGGATCCATTATTCATTCACTCACACATTCATACTTCATTTTTGAAGCAAAGCTTTACCCTTAGCTGTACACAGAAATTGGAGTAGGGAACTGAATTATTAGGTTAGCAAACAATTAGCTCCTGGCGCAAAACAGATATCAACACAAACTTTAGATTAGATTAGATTAGATTAGATTAGATTAGATTAGATTAGATTAGATTAGATTAGAGTAGATTAGATTAGTTAGAACTGCATTGCATGAATCTTACATAATGAACCTTTAACACAACTGTATGAGTGTCTATTCAAGCAGATTAAGGCTGTAAATCACCAAGAATCTGGCATCACAACAACATCATATTACATTTAAATATATTACACTATTTTGTGATATTGTAAATTGGGCAGTTATTTAAAATGTTTGGAAAAACTGTCACAGTAAAACACAGCACACCGCTGGTTGCATGACATAAAAAAGTTTCCTCTATGCCTCAGTTTATGTTACTAGATTAGAGTTAAAGAGAGTTGATTACAACACTGTTATCAAGGAGTCAGTGGTTATATAGATATGTGTATCCAAAGTGTGCATTTAATACTGTATCACAAATTAAATATGGGGACTATTAAGTGTGGAACATTTTCCTACACCTTTAATTACATAATTCTGGTGTTCTTTTTTTAAAAAAATACCTATTTTAGTTTTCATGGAAAATGAAGAATGGAGTCACACAAAATAAGTAAGGGAAAAAAAAAGCTTCTTATATTTGTGATGTTTGTTGTTTGTAATGTCTGTCTCCATGCCAGTGTAAATGTTATTTGTTTTATGATTCTATCTAAAGAGTGACTAGATTCCACATATATATAATGTTCCATAGAATGGTGCCATAGTTACTTAACATTGATTCTTAATTTACAGATCTTAAATTTGACCTGGAGGACTTGCTATATAAACTCTTTTAAACAGGCCAGTTTTGGTTTATCTAGAAATTTAGAAAATACTAATGTGTAATTAATGTGTTTTTGGTGCAGCAATGTTTGAGTCTCAGCTCACAAGTCATGATAAAATGTAAAAGAAAAGCATTTCCTGCCACTGTGGCTTATGTATAATATGTATTTGATCATCTTTTAAGGTTAGTTCCACATGTACACCAACTCTGCAATATTTTATATCATAATGTTTGTATTAAAATGTGGGTAAAAATCGGACCACTCTGGGAGGGGAACTGAAATTGGTGTTTAAATTCCAACTTTCTGGTCTATTACTGTGGGTTTTTTTTTTGTTTTTTTTAACCTACTGAGTACACATTATGACTTCACTTTTCAGTTCAGTGTGTAAAATACTGCAAGTGTAAGATGTACAGTTTGTAAATAGGAACTAAAAGTATTACCTTTGGATGAATACTACCAAAAATGAAAATGTTACTATCATGAAACATGTATGACTTTAATAAGTTGAAATGTAGATACAGCACATAGTACAGCATGGAACATGTTGCTGTAGTTAATGATTGTCCATTTAAATCATTACAGCTAAAGTCATAAAATAAAAAATACCTGTTAAAGTTTATCCTTAACTCACCTTGATGTGTCTTCAGTCCCAGTTACTTGCTGCTCTTACTTGACATTTAAAACATCCAGTATGTTGTATTTTTCACTGAGGGAACATCCGGGGTCCATGCATGGCTCAACATGTGGGATCACTGTAAAGTAAGTGTCGTCCTGTCAAAGTCTTTTCCTTATTATGAGCAGGAAAGGGCTTGGCGAGGTTAATGACTGACACGGGGAGATGAGGCGAACACTGATAGCAAATCAATCACACCACATTGTCTGATTTCAGCAGACTCTTTATTTGATATAAAGGAGCACAGCTGATAAAGTGTTAAAGAGTCGGGCTGCAGCAGTGCATGAAGCGTGTGAAACTGTAAAATACTCATATGTGCAGAACAAACATTTTCCAACAGGCTTTAACTCTGAAAGAAATATTTCATCCTCACTGTCTGAAATTTAGACATTCGATACACAAACATTCATGCTGGTCAAAATGCTTTGGAATGAAATATTCCATATTTGGTCGCAAAATGAACAACCTGAACAATTTTAGTTGAAATATAACTACAAGTCAAGTAATAAAATTAGAAATACTATGCAGTACACACAGCTCACTCTATTATTCATAGCGCCTTACACAAGGGCTGTCAATCTGTGGAACTATGCATTCAACTTCTGCCCTGTGAAAAGTAATACACAGTGAAGTAATGAGACGCTACACAAAATACACAACCACTTGGTCAACTCATACGTGACTTATGATCTGAACAAACATTTCTGGCTATGAAGAACTGATACAACATGCAGAGGTGAATCAAAGACCAGACAGTGTTCTCAGTGACATGGGTAACCCCAGGCACTTCCAATGTGAATTTCACTTCAGCAAATAAAGACTGAATGTGAAGTGCTACAAGAGGAACAAGTGCTCTTTAAATGACCGGTATCTGCCCGCCTTCTCTTCACAGGTACATTCACAGGGCTGCTGCTGCACTTACACCCGTCTCCATCTTCATTTTATTGCATTACATAAGAAAGATTTCTTCAAGGAGGAAAGCGGGAGCACAATAATCTTAGTAAAAGGCCACTAGTTTAAATGGAAATGATAATTTTAAAAAGGTGTTTACTGAAATATCTGGTCAGATTCAATGGACTGTGTGACTTTGAATGTGAAATTAATAAATGTTTTGCAATGTGGACACAAATCTTGATAAATACTCCTAGAAGCTCACGTAGCATGACTGCTAAAATCAGTTACAGACGGAATACTGTCCCCTCTTGCATGGATTCAAAAGGCTACAATAAATTACTAAAAAAACAAACAAAATAAAAACAAAGCAAAAACGGCGCCTGGTTACTTTTTAAAAACATTAGATACAGCGGTTGATGCCTCGAAAAGCAGCATCTTTCACAAGGAGTGAACTCTAAGATCCAAATGTGATATGGCATTCAACTTCAGAGGATGTGAAGTGTAGGACATGATTCACTGCAGAAGTATATGTGCGAGACACTAACGAGAAAAAGGATAGCAAACACAACAGCGTCCATTGCTGCAAATAGATTCTCATCTTTGTCTCCCTCTGCTGGACACAGGGATCAACTGCAGCTTCAACAAAACCAGTCTTTATGTTTTTCAGAGATCGGCCTATTTCAAAGACAAAAAACCTCCCTCCTCTTCACAACGACAGTCTTTGTTCTATCGGCAGACTGTCCATCAGACATTTGAGTTGCTCTTCGCCCAGTTTAATTTTGTCCTCAAGCTTGCGCTGCTCGATAATAAGCGCAGACTTCATCTTGACAAAGTGCTCATAGTCTGTAAGGCTGTCTTCCGGCAGGTAGTTGGCCAGAATGTCATAAACCACACGCTCCCTACGGTCCAGGTTCTCCTTGAGCTCCTTGGCATCCTCATGCTGTCGGATCAGCAACTTCCTCTTCTCAATCAACGTGCGCTGAGGAAATAAAATACGAAGCAACAGCATTTTAGAAGATACATAAACTTAGTCGTTTCTCATCATACATATTAATAATAAATTTTATTTGTAAAGCACTTTACATTTGAAATAAAATCTCACAGTACACAGCCCATTTCTAAGGCTTCCCACTCACCCTCTCCTCAGGTGTAGTGTCCTCCTCCTGATTGTTGAGGGCGTTTTCCACTCGAGCCAGACGGCCCGACAAAGACAGCAGCAGGCTGACCACCTTATCCAGGTCCCCGACAAACATCCTGAACTTATCCAGCTCATTGGGTTTGCACACCTGTTGGACCTGGACCTCCACCTCGTCTCCCAGTGCATTGTTGTCCAGGATGTCCTCCTGAAGACTCTCCCGGGCCTCCCGCAACACCTGAAGCTTCTTGCTGAGGCTGTCAATCAGCTCTTGCTGCAGAATACACAAAACCAAAACAGAGGCTGAAACTGTTGTCTCTATAAATAGAACAGAGTGGGCATTCATCTCCTCTTCACCCCAGGATTGCCCACTTTACACAAGTAGGGAAACTGTAGGTACCTTTTTGTTTGCCAGATCAATGTCCAATTCATCTTCAGAGTCTTCCTCCTGCTCCTGCATGTCCTTCATCTTGATAAGGAGCTCAGCCTTGGGAGCAGATGTGCTGTAATATGTAGCACTTGTCACCATGGTGACAGCAGCCATACTGTCCTCCTTTTCCCTGAAATATCACATAATTTTCCAAACATTAACCACAGAACACCAAACATTAGTCATGATTAAAATCAACCAATAACCTCAAGTTGATTTGTGCAGGTTTCAGTAAGTTCAAGATTGGCCAAGATGAAGTTTAATGCAATTTAAGACATTTGTCCTAAATTTTGGAAAATGACAGGCACTGGATGGTGGCTTTGCGTTCTGATTTCCCATGTGACTCTAATGCTTTTATACCAAAAGTTTCAAGAATATTTTCTCTCCAACATCATCACTTTAAACAGGCTTCATCCATCCGAGTAGTAAAAGAACAATTCTCGTGCCAGATCTTGTGGGATCCTCACTTATACATATTAGATAACATTGGTGGGCTGTCAGGGCCAGCAAAGCTTTCACTCCTAGCCTGAACATCAGAAACACAGACCTATATTTACAACCTAAATTGTAATATTTGTTCCATGAAATGGTGTTAATTTATTCCCAACAGACTATTCTCTTCATTCCTTAGTACCTCTCTTGGCTGCATTGCTTCCAGTATGTGTATGTGAATGTAAGATATTTTGTTCAATCAGCTTTCAGTTTCTGTGTGTTGCCAGGGTTCATCTTATCTGCCCTGGTCCTTCAGAATAGTAGAGCTTGCCCATGTAACTTAAATTGTATAGCATCGGGACTGTTTCTCTAACAATCAGATTTCAATATCACCTCACAGGGTCAGCGAGCTGGCCCATAATGTCGTCAGAATTTATCCTTCCTCTGATTGGAGGGTAAGAGCAAAACTATTTAATTGAATCACTTAATTGAATTGAACTATTTATACATTTCAGGTAGAATTTTTTTTTACATCCACAATGACTGATGGAAGAGAGAAAAAGGAATTGGTCTCAGACATACTTAAAAATTCATTTTCAAGGCAGAGTTTTCCAGAAAAGGTGGACATCGAGAGGTGAGGTCGGCCAACCCTGACGCTAGCTAGCTTGTCAGATGGACATTCTCTGTTCTCATTGGAAACTTATGTCAGTAATACGACTGGACAGGCGAAACTCACAGCCTTGGCGTCCATGGACATATAAAATGACTTATTGATGGAACTGAATCACATAGATCATCTGTAGGACAAAATCATTGAAGTTTTCTGCGAAGACAACAGGATAGATTTTGCATAAAAATAATGAGAATCTCTGGTGAGTGGGCGATAGTGTTTTCTAGTTAAATGTTGGATGCTTTTGTCCATGTTATTCAAAGAATATTGATTGTGAACTGCTCCGGATGATGAACATGGCACAGCTACGGTTGTAGTGTAGAAGTCTGGAGTTGACTTCATTGGGGTTCTTGCTTTAGTAATAATGATATTCACTTTCCATACACAAAATGTCTCTATCTAATGCCACACCTTGTTATTTTGTGGGCTTTTTTGTATAATATTGATAGTTTCTATTAATGTGACATCATAGCGATGGTATTAAGAGGAAGATTAAGTTGAGTAAGTTCTCACTGAAGGCCAAGCAACCATGGCCTGCTACTGGATGATAGGAATGTTAATATTACCTTCATAATCCAATCAATTTTAAAGATCTGTTAAGATCATAGACACTTAAATAATTTTAAAACCGGAAATTCCAATGAGTGGATTTTAGACCTAGCCCAAATTGTAGATACATTATTTAAAGTGTTGTCTTAACACACAACAAGGCAAAAAGAGCTTAGCTTATTTATGTATGAGGTGAGGCTGCAGGTTTGAAATCAAACTAAATCCAAATGCTTAGAGCAAATGTACACAATGTAGATCAAAATGAAAAGGTGAATTATGGGAGAAGGAAATGTTGTGAACTATGCACTTGGCCCATGCGTAAAACAGCTGTATTAACAGAAGCATGGCCGTCTGTCGGGCCTTGTAGGGAAGCTGAAGAGTACTGCTGCTGACCTTTCCTCTGCAGGTCTGGGGGCTGCTTGTTTCGGAGAAGCCTTCTTGCGCTGGTGAGCCCCCTCTATCAGCTGGTCCCCCTCAGGGAAGATGCCCTCCATCAGGTCCATGGTGGTCTTCATCTTGCTCTGATCCAGAATGTCAGCGAGTGACTTGTCCTTGCCCATGATGTCCCTGGCCAGCTCCTCTCTCTTCTGGTCCTCCTCAGCAAGTACTGAGGTTACAGGAGTCCGGTTGGACTCGTCTGTAAACTGACTGTTGCCGCTGATGGTGGTCATGTACGCGTCTCTCTGGGGCTTTGGGTGTGTCTGACTGGCAGTCGTACTGTCAGAATCTTTCTGCCGTGTGAAGGCGCAGAAAAGAGAGTCCTGCCCTGCAGCTCCCAGGCTGCCGAGTCTAGGTATAGCTGGGCCTTCAGCCTCAGCTGCAGGAGAGTCAGTGTGCCGCAAAAATGGACAATTCTCCTTCTCTGCAATCCCCTCTGAGTGGACGATCCTGATGGGCACCTTCTTCACTGCAGTATTTTGATTTTCTATCACATGCTCCACCCTGAAATATCAGAGAAAGATAAGATGTGTGAAATGTGTGGAAGTGAAACAAACATGTTATTTCAGTCATATGCCAATTTAAACTCACTAAAAGAATGAATTGGCTGAATAAGGCAGATTAAATGAGATTGTGAAATTATGGACATTGACCAGTACACATAATACAATGTTTTTTTGATTACCTGTGGAATTCATTAAATTTTTTTTAATTAGAACGCCTCAACAAAGCACTGACTAGACCTACTTTTATGGTCCAGTGTGACATTTAGAATTTCATAATGACATTTTCAATATTGTATAAGCACATGACAATGACAGTTGCTGCATTTTATTCTTCACTATGTTAGTTTTTTCTGTTATCCTCTTCTTTGAGTGTGGACCTGAATGAATATATCCTGAACTGAAAACAAATACAGACTTCAATGAAGGCCTTCTGTACTTCTAAACTATTGTGGATGATTGTGGACAGAGTTTGGATGGTTCGATGCTAAATATCACTCACTGAACTTTAAAGCCAAGACATAATATCGTCAAAGAAATCTTCATTTAATTTAATTGTGTGTCTCGTTTGTTTTACTATTTTGATTAGATCATTAAAAAACATCCATATTTATTACATGCAATAAACGTAAACATGATATTGGGATTATACATCAGTCATGTGTCCTGCCTCTCTAAATAATCTGCATCGTCCGTAAAAAACCTCTAACGGCCAACCACTAATTTAAAGTTTCATTGCAAGATGGCACATGAGATTTTTCCATGCCTCGTACGCTGGAATATTCAAGACATCTGGACTCCTTCCACTGCTTTGGTTTCTGCTGGCCCAAATAATCGTACTGTACAGTCACAAGTTAGTACAGATGATATCAATTAGTTCTGAATCACCAAAATGAACAAACAGCTTCCCAATAGGAGCTTTAGACTGCTTTTTACTTTTCCTAGGATTTAGTCGAATTATGCCTAAACCGCTGGTGGCTTTCATAGAAATGCAGAGAATCTCTCTAATTTACTGCGGGTTGATAGCACTCACATGTTGATTCTACAGAGGCTGTGGCTCTCAATAAGCTCCTTTGTGTATGGAGTATAAAGAAAGGAGAAGTTTGGACTATGCTGTGCAGAAGCCCAACAGTAACAGCAACGTGTGAAGGGAGTTTAAAGCTTACCTGTTAGAGTCTTCATCCTGCAGGGAGACTGGAGGCTTGTCGCTGAGTCTCTGAGGGGAAAACTGAGGAGAGGGTGAGCGCTGCGCCTCCATACTGCTCAGCCCTGAAGGTCTGTGGGAGGAAGCTGGGGGAGAGGAGGCAGCTTGAGGATTGGATGTCACCGGCTGATGCACTGCCCCTTGTCCTTTGTCCACAAGTCCTTTGCCCTGCTCCGAATCTCCCTTTGGAGAGTGGGTGGGGAGGGGGGCGGAGTTAGGATTACCGTGGGTGAAGACCTCGCTCTGGGAACCAGTGAAAGGCTCGTGGGAGTCACAGAGAGAGGGGGTGATCTCTGGGCATCTGGGTGGGGGTGCTGAGGGTTTCCTCCTCTGTCCAGGGGGCGGCGGTGGCGGCGGCTCGGTACGGCTGTGGTCCTCAGAGTCTATCAGACTGTGGGAGACTGATGTGGGTCTCGGGTTCACAGTGGCAGGAGCAGCTCTGTGTCTGCAGTCGGGGTTGGATCCTGTCATGGACGAAGGGGGTGGTGCTGAGTAAGGCTCAAACTCCACAGGCTTGTCTCTTACTTTACAGTCAGCAGGCCCTCTGTCAGGGAACCTGAGGAAGAGAATAGAAAGCTTTTAATTACATACTGTTCAACAGCAAGGCAGCATGGGCTATCATCTGCAGCTCAATCAAATAATACATCTCCTCAGCAGCCACTGTGATTATTACAGTGCCAGCATGACAAGACACACGTCTCCCTCTCCTACGTCTGCTCTCTGGTAGCTGTTCAGCTGGCAGCCCAAAGAAGCATATTTCAGTTCCCACAAGTCTGCACAGAGGAATAAATAATCCTCCAGTGCAAAGAAGCAAGACTGGATCACTTTTTCCTGCCTGATTCACATTTACAGTTTTAACTCTTTGTAGGTAAAGACATACAGGACCTCACAGCAGACATCAAAAGCCTCACAGTGAGTAATATAACACATAACACAGTGGAAATGTTAATATTAACTGAACCTTCCTGAGTATATGGTAGAATCATCCATGTAAATGACATCTCCATGCATGCTTGCTTGACTTCTTTCAAACAAGTCTATAAGGATTATTTAAAGAACTTAACAGTGGTGGAAGAAACATTCAAATCATTACTTCCAACAGCACACATGCTTCTGTCAAGGTTGAGCTGATATGGAGTATTTTAGAAACTGCTTGGTAGTTAAATTCACAGCAAAGCATCATATTCCATGAGATCATCACGTGTTTGCATCATATGTGTATCCCTATCTTGTCAGAACCACTGAAGAACAATAAAAACAACCATGAAAGTGTATTTTCAGCTAATCAAAAGGGTATTTAAAGAGTTTATTCAGTTTAAAAAGAGAATATTGTGAAAATATGGTTTTCATGGCTTTTACTAGGGCTGCACAATATTGTAAAAAACTAACAATGCAATTTTTTTTAGCCCTGCAATATGAAAAAATACTCAGGAGGATATAACAGCTGTGTGGTGCCAATGTAAATGGTCAAACAAACTAATTGTGTTAACCCTCATTGTGGCAACAATAATTCCACCAACTTTGTTTTTGGTGAATTTCTCTTGTTTGTTGCTCATTTTTTAATGCTGTTACCAGTGACTCACTCAAAACTGAGGATCACTGTGCACAGTGTGTGTCAGGTACCTTTGAAATTAGATGAAAACACACCAAGTTCATTTACCTCCTACATCGCAGGCTGTGATGTGACTATTGCACACATGTACATGGTGATGACAGTATTCAAATGATATATTGTGCAGTTCTAGCTTTTAACATTATAAAAATGGGTCTGGGGGGTCTCTGAAAATAATGTAACTATTAAAATGATATTGAAAAAAATACACAGCTCTTTGTCAAACAGCCAGGCCTAAAACAAGCTGTTTGCAATTCTGTACTTTTGTGGCCACAACTACACAGTCAACGTGCTCCGTCGGTCATCCAGAACCACCAGAATCATCCCGACACATTTCAGTGATTTGCCATTGTTGCTGCATTATGGCATCCATGGCATTGACAGTAAACATGCACAAACAAAACAGTCCAGAACAGGGCTGAAAACCATTGTAAACAGGCATTAAGGCACGCTTAATTATCTGTGTGGCACTGAAACTTAAAACATATATTCTGGGACATTTTATATAAGCTTGATAAATGGGCTACAATATGCCTTAATTTCATCAACCATAAATCTTACCTAAAAGACAGAGATATATGATTTTCCCCTTCAGAAAGATGTAATATAAAGTAATTGAAGCCAATAAATGTAGTAGAGGAAAAAGTACAACATCTGCTTTTGCCATTTGAGATGTAGTGGAGTAATGCATAAATAGGCTACTTAAGTACAGTACTTAAGTCAAAGTACCTAACTACATTCCACCACTGGGACGTTAGTGTATAAACCACGTAGCTTAATTTAAAGACTACACTGTATTGATTCTGCAGTCACTAGAAGCCATAATTGAAACCTTCCAAGTGGAATTCTCACAAGCCATGACAAGTTACCCAATGAACAAGTGAAGCCTACACCCTCCTTCAGTCTCAGCTCTGGATAAAGGGTGAGAAAGTTACCTCTCAGAAAGGAGAAACATGATGCCTCTGATATTATAACAGGATCCGGAAGGACAGCTACAGTATAAGTTCTGTTACTATCATGTTCAACCTGTGACACTATCTGAATATTATTTTTAAACTATGAAAAAACACATCCCTTGGTCTGAGTAACACAGCGGTCCGTGAATGTCTATGAGAAAAAGCTCTTCTTAGGCGTTCCTGACACAACATTCTTCCTGATGAGTTAAAGTGACTACATTTGGTCATTTTAGCAGCTATGAAAACATTAGCTACAAAATACTGTATGTAGCTAAGGTTCAATTACAAGATATATTAAAACCTGTCAATACATTTGATAAAAGTATAACTCACCCAAAGTGTCGTTTTACTGCTGTCATTTCCTTAAAACAGAGGTAAGAGTGAGCGTGCTGACTATGTGCTGGATGTGTGTGACAGAAGCCACCTGTTGCCGTATCAATAACACTATCTGGGTGGAGCATTCCTCACTTAGCTCATCTCCCTGAGTTTTCAGTGACAATAACATCCTCGATGCTGTTGTCATGTAAATATTGAGTGTCAGATGCGATGGCTAATACAATGAGGTTACTCAACACAAGAAGATACTCTACACCCCCTCAGTGAGTTTCACCTGTGGGAGTTTAGATAATGCATAAAGACTCCTGAATAACTGGTTACAACCTATGAAGTCATCCTCTGTGGCTAGTTTAGGAATGAAGGATTCACAAAACAATGGAAGTCCACAATTAAAGAAATGTTTAGAGAAAAAATATTAACAAATAAAGTAGATCCAGTATGCATGTTACTACATATGCTATGTTTCACAGAGCATAGAAATGCATGTCTTTTAACAAAAAAAAAAAGATGACTACATTATAAAGGTTTAAATAAAGGAACAAAATGTAACAGTGAATAAGTCGACTTCATGCAGGATCATCAAAGCATCACATGAAATAATAGACTAGTAACTGTAAACATTTTGACCCTGCCCACTAAACAAACAGTCACCAAGGAGTGTATTCCAATCTGAGCAAAAACACTTTATACACACAGTTTGATATCGTGATGTAGGTTATATAGAGCACTTTTTCATTTTTTTTTCCTCCACAGACTGAAAAATCTTAGAAAAAGATGCTTCAGTTTGACCCTCACTTATTTGAGGAATTTGCCATAATTTTTTTTTTCTTTTCTAATTATGCAAAGAAGCAGATTGTACTATTGATAATGTCATGCCTTCAGGCTGGCCCCTGAACTGGGGTCCCCATTGCAATTGTGGTCAAAACACTTCCTCTCTGTCACAGATACAGTCAGATGCCTCGCCTACACCAGTAAGCCTCCACCAACGACACAAAGCGCAGCCAGAGAGACGTCTTATGTTGTCCCAGCTGCACCAAGACAGCGCCACTGGTATGCCTGGTCCTATTATAAAGACTTCACTGTTCCTCTACAGCTTTAAACCACTCTTTCACATAAACACAATAAGATATCACATGAAATATGCCAATAGACAGATAAGAGATTGGGAAAATACAATAACTTTACATAGAGTCAACTATGAAAACTAAAATCTTGATATATATATATATGAATAAAGTAAAATAAAAATTTAAAAATCACAAATAAATGATGGAAGTAAGTAGTCCTACTGCAGCTGATGCTTCTAAGAGCTGAACCAAAAGAGATGTACTCACCCTGTGGCAGCACTGAGCTGTTCGGCAGGTTTACTGCTCTCCGTCTGGGAATATTCTGTCTCAGACTTTCTTGCTGGAACAGGAAACTTCTACAAACAAGACAAAATAAACATAATTCTGTCACACTAAAGCACAAAACCAACCTCCGACGTCCACCTAACCAACACCTAACCTTTTGAGAATTATTGCAACACACTTATGTTGCTGAATTTTCACAAGTGAAAAAAGACATTTCTGCGTGTTGATGCCCCTCTCTCTTCCTTATGCTGAGGGTGTGTCGTTATGAACAAACATGGATTAATATTTGACTTGGCTCCTTCCTTTGTTCCTTTCATTTGACTGAGTGTACTTTTCTTAATGAGACGCCTCCAGGGCTTGATATATCTGTAGAGCCAAAGTAACTCAAAGCGCGTTACAGTGACTACTTCTTCATGTGCCAAAAATTCCAATTTCAGCCCCTAGACAATATTCCTATTAAGTGGTTTATATAGTTAATAAAAAAATTAATGTTTCACAAATTTTCCCCATGCTCAAGCCAGCCACCATACCATACCATACCATTTTCAGCTGTGTTCCACAGACTCAGTTCAAGTCAGATTTATTACATAATATTTAAAAGTTGGTGCATTTCAGATATTTGGGCTTTCTGAGGCTCAGCTGGTCATGCCTCTCTATTTCAGCCATGCACGCTTATAGAATTCTCCTGCAGCCTTTAGGATATCTGCATGCATCCCATCAGTGACAATGCTGTTACCATGACGTGCATCAAATTCAGAATATCATCATACTAGTGGAACATTATTTTGTATGTAGTGAGTGAGACATCTTGTTTTTGATCTTTAAAATACAATTAAATAAAGTACAAGTACAAAGAACTCTGGCTCACCTGTGCATAAATGTCAGCAGAAGGAGAGGACCGAGATCTCTCGTGGTAACAGGTGGTTGTGGTTCTTTCATCTGTTCCTGGATCCAGGATGTTATCAGCCGACCTGTATCGTCCTGAGGCTTTAGTTTCTGGAGCTTTCTTTTGTATATTCCACCTTGCCTCATACTCAGCGAAGGTGCCTAGCCTCTGATACTCAAGGAGAGACTGCTTATGTGCAGAAGTAGAGCCTTCTTGGACCTTGTCAGGATACTCTGGAGGTGGAGTGGGTCTACTCTTGATGTTCGTCAGTGTGTCTTCAGTTTCCCTTGTAAACGCCAGACCCTGGCCCTTGTTTTCTAAGGGGCCCTTGATGTCATTTTGGGGGGGAGTGTAACTGGAGAAGGCTGATTTGCCACTGTCAGAGGGCATCTGTTGGTCTAGTGAGGAGCCTAAATTTTCACTGTGAGCAAGATCCTCTTTCATGCCAACTTCATGGATTTTGTCAGGCTCGGAGAAAGACTTGACCTTTTTTTCTGTGGAGAAACGTTTTCGGCTGCCTATGCGAGTCACCTGACCGGTGGTCGGACCCGACTTACTCCTTACAGACTCTGACACCGTTGGCAGAGGGTCTTTACGCACCATCGTTATGGATGTATAGTTAGAAGAAGCCTCGGCAGAAGGATGCTCATGTAACACGGGCTCCAGGTCTTTTCTCCTGAAAGAGGTCGCCTTGAGCACCCTGGCTTGTGCTTCCTTCAAATGATCCTTGTAGGTGGTGCTGAAGGAGCCATCAGCGGAGGTCGGGGTTGTGCATTCGGTGGATTTCCACACACTGTGATCATCTTCATTATCACCCTCTGTATCAGGGAGGGTAGCTGCACTTTTACTTTTCTGCAACTTGGCTCTTCTCATCTGAATTTCATTCCTTAACGTAGTGGCAAAGCGGTCAGTGCGCCTCATCTGCTTGCTGTCAAGGGATTCTTCAGAGTTTGTGTCAGAAGCATCCATGGACAGAGAATGAAGAATTGGGGTTGCTTGGGGGCAGATCTTACTGTTTACTTGATGTCTTGGGTCTTGGGACGATTCCCTGTGTTGCAGTGGGAAAGACCGCCGCTGTTCAGACTGTCTACCTGGAAGGTAACTCATGTACTCTGTACTTTGTGTGTTGTGCCCTCCCTGGTTTCCTCTGTCGTCATGTTTAGGTACGCAGGTTTCTACTACAGTGGTAACTTGGTGCTTACTGTATCCATTACTGTCCTTACTTTGTGAGGAGTGCTGTTGCTGGGCCAGATTATACTTGACTTTGCTGACCGTCTGTGGACTCAGAGAGTTACGTTCAGTACCAGTCTGTCCCACATCATTTTTCCTGTCATCTGGTTTACTTGAAGAAAATGGCTGCTGTCCGGGCTGACACGTTGTGACACAGTAATATCGGCTATGTCCGCTGTCAGTGTTTGGATCGGTTGTAGTTACAGACAGGGAGGTGCTCAAGTTCCTTCTATGGTTCTGACCAAAGTGTTGAGCAGAACCGTTAGTGGGTAGTTCCTGCATGCTAGAATAGTAGCCACCTACATTCTGTGGCTTTGGTACAGATGTTGTCCAAGGCTGTGAATAGAAAGTGCTTTTGTCACTGTGTCTCTGATGGTGAGTCTGACCTTGCCGGACATCGCTGCTGGACAGGGAGTGCTGCTTGTTAGAGCTGAACTGGTTGTGGACACATTTATCAGGAGAACTGTAGAAACTGTCATCGTTTTTCGGGGATAGATTGTAGCTGCGGCGGTTTTCAGTTGCGGTTTTTCCATGTGGATCAGGTCCTTCAGGGTGAGCTATGATGAGGCCTCTTTCATGTACCTTTGTGGCAGCGAAGCTATCACTGCGTGCAGGTGGAGCTGGGGGTGGTGGGGAGGGGGATGCAGTTTTCTTTTTCTCAGGGACATGCCAAACTGGTCCATAACTGGATCTACTGGAAGTGGAGTGGCGGGATCCAGCCTGGTCTTCAGTCTGATCGCAGCCTGGCATCTGAAAGTACGCCACCCTCTCATCCTGTCTCACTCCCTCCATCAGGTTCTGGCTGTTTCTGTTGTTGCTGTGCTTTCCTCCTGCGTCCCACTGATTGACTTTATAGAGCACATTCTCTGTTGAAGCAGCGTTGCTCTTTGAGAGTGTGTAATCAGGTGTGCCAGAGCTGGTGGAGAAGGAGCTGTAGGCCGAGTCTCGTTTCCCTCCTCCGAGGTGCTCCATACTGTTGTTGGACTTGGCGGGCGACAGGTGACCGGCAGGATAAGGGTGTGACACATGCTCTAGACTGTCCATGCTGCCATGAGAGCTGAACTGGTCAGACACTCTGCGCAAGTTTGTCTGCTCCCAGGTAGCGGAAAGATCAGCTGAAGATGAGCTATGGGTGACAAGAATGGAAAGTGTCAGAATACATAAATGGACAGTAGCCTTTTCTTCTTGTTTTGATCAAGTGATGAATTACAGCCATTTAACAGTAATAAGTGTGACCTAATTAATTACAAGCTCTCTAATCACATGAACTAGAGAACAGTTTAACCCTGGGGAACACAGCATAATGACACATAAATGCACTTATGGCTGATGCATGTTTATAGAGAACAAAAATTACAATCCTGACTGCAGCATTAACCTTCAAATGAATCACTGTCTAATCCTCTAAATATTTAGAATCACAAGGCAAAAAATATTTAGACATTTTGTACACCCTGTAAGCTATACTTGCAGAAAGGATTAACTCCTTAAAGAACAATCATGTCTTATTAATTTAAAAAAGGGCTTGCTACATAACAATGAAAGTCAAGATGCAAACTTCATGATCCTAGAGTTACCTTGCATCATATCTGGTGTGCCAGACTGGCGTGGGTGGAGACTGTGTTTTGGCAGTCTCTGATTGGCTATCGTTGAACTTGGTTGAATGCCAGGAGTGAGGCCTGCTTATGGGTTCATTCCGTCTGCAGAGAGGGCAAAAAAACACAGACTGGATTAGAGACCAACTCCTTATGGAAAACAGTATGTGCTTCCACATATAAGTCTGTGCAGATGAAATGTACTAGATCAGCGCCTCAAATAGCACAAAAAAACTATCTTACCACAAGTACAGCAATAAATTGAGGTGGTGGTTTGCACCATTTTGAGAGTAATGCGGAATCATAAACTTTGTACAACTGTCAACATACCCTTTAAAACGGTTCTTTCTGAGATGCATGTTAAAAAAAGTTGAACACAATATATCAGCACAGGGTAAAAATGCAATACATAGTAATATCATTTATTTTCTTAATACAGAAAAGCACAAAAGCTGTGCATCTACAGAAGGTAATAGGCAGACAGTGTAATGCATGCTGTGGAAATACAATGGATGTCACTCATCTAATGACATAAACCACAAGACAATCCAAAGAGACATGCCAATGAGAGCAGGTACTACAGCACAGCAGAGGGACAAATGCTATGAAGATGATATTATAACAAGATGAATGATTAATATGATTCTAAGAGATGTGAGGAGGAAAGGAAGAAGGGGGATTGGTACTACTGATTACAATGAAGCCATATAGTCGTACCTCATTGAACTTCGCAAAATCTTCGTAAGAAAGCTTCTCGCCACATGCACGTCATTCTCTGAGGGCATTTTGTGAGCTACAATATCCACCATTTTCATTTTCCTGGGCAGCAGGGGAGGAACACACAAACTAAGAGCTCACCAGCAATAGAGTCTTACAGTCCAAATGCTACATGGAATTTTGTGAAGGAAACCAGCAGGACAAATGTGCAGTTAATCTACTGTGACCCAACTGAATTGTTACAAACTGCTCCCAATCCAGACATTAACAGGTAGTGTGCAGTGCTGATCCATGGGGTTATAGCCCCCTCTCCTGGTCACAACACTTTGTTTCATGGAAACTGAGGAATAAAACCTAATTTAAAAAAAAAAAAAAAAAGAAGAGATGGAGCTACATCACAGACGACAGAGCATAATACAAGCTTTGAGACACAGGCTTGTAGACAGAGGCTCATCATTCATAAGCTTATCATATAAATAGAATATAGTGGAGTCAGAGGTGAGCTGGCGGTGCTCAGACCTCTGCCATATGGTCCCGAGGGGAACACAAAGGAAGCATGGGGCAGGGGGCTTAAGAGAATAGAGAATCTCTTACACAATCAGATCAGCCACCTCACCCCTCAGCCCAAGCTGTCGTCTGCCTCCCACCACCAGACAGCTTCTCTATCCTCGATGCAGTGCAGGACATCACAACTTGACATGTATAGGTATAGCTGACACACACAGAACATGTCAGGCGGTTTTGTGTAACTAGATTTTTATAGGAAACACTTGCATCGTTTTCCTACATGTATGAAATGGTTACTCGCCACATTAATGCTTGTGTTTAAAAATAGGCTACAGCTTTGATCCACTGGTGTTGGAGGACTGGTTGAAAATTGTTGATGAAGTTCATAAAATGGAGAGATTAACATTTTTGCTGAGGCTGCAGGCTGATGTTTACTCAATAAGATGGGGCAAATGGATTAGTTTCTTTAAAGACAATTAATTGTCGTTTGACTCATGGACTGCTGCTCAAAAAACATAACTGGATAACCAGATATTTTATGACCGTATCCTGAACTGTTATTATTACTAAACTGTGACTAAAATCTGATGCTGACCGTTGTTTGTTTGTTTTGTCTGACAAAAACTAACAAAAACTTAAATGTCCAAAAAAACAATAGGCTACAGCTATTTCACAATTTTGGATGAATTGAAGTAGCAAATTTTTCTGCTATATATTCTACTATATCAAAACTGAGACTTGAAGTAGCTTGTATGTATGTATGTGTGAAGGGTGCGTGGGAGGGATTCTATTAGCTTAACTAAGAAAATCAATTCAAGATTCTGCATCTAAAATGCTTCCTATATTGGTTTTCCTCTCTTGAATAATAAAAAAAGATTAAAAAAAAAAACCCAAAATAACTGAGACTTGTTGATTTGAATGGACTATTATGAGCTTTCTTGCATTTTAATGCTTTAAAATCTGCAAACCCCACAGTAGGTGAGTGCTGTAACTACTCTTAAGTGTTTTTGGAGCGGAATTAGGTCATTTTATAGACTCATCGTGACTCATCATGAAGGCATGGTTGGTTAAGTGTCCGTTTTTGTTAAACATCATCCATTCTATAACTGAAATAATTCCATTCATGTAACGCTGCTGTTCATTTTGTAATGGATCATTCCATGTTTTTCCACACTCATTTTAAGGTTATGTTTTGAGTTCATGTGTCCGACTTGGTATTGTTTGTCATGATGTGATTATTGAGCATGATGTTGAAAGTCTGGAAATTATTACATACAACCAGGTGCCACTGTACATAAAGAAAACTATAATCTGACAGCAATACATTTTATAAGATTTACTTTACCATTTTTTTTAATGTCTGTCAGTGTTTCATCATTTTACTCTATAACCAAACTGATACTGTGATAGCCACAACATTTGAGTTTAACATTAGAACGTTCAGGAAATTTAGACAAAGGTTTTTTGCTCTTTTTTCTCATTGGACATAAGACTGTTCTACAAAGACATGAGGTCAGGAGGTCCTGCCCCCTCAGTCACCTTGTCTAAAGGCCTTCAATGATCTGATAACAAGAGATCCACACAGCAGCTTCTTTTAAATGAGGACATTTTTCCTAAAACAAATTCATGGTTAAAATAAATTACATGAGTTACTATCTGCATCTTGAGCTAATATTACAGACACTTTCCATGTTGAGTCAAAGAATTGGTTAAGCTTAATAAAGTGGGACAATTCCACAAAATTAATTGTGGATTAGAGTTAAGGCCTATTTAGAGGACAAAGAAAAGCCAACATGAAGCCCAGTCTTCCTTGTCTCCTCTGAGTCCGTGTTTCTGGGGCACTAGGAGCTAGCCACACATGGCGCCTGCTATTGGTATGCAAATTAACCTGGTTTTATTAGGCCTATCGTCAGGGCTACAGCTGGGCCAGCACAGATATGCTAGAAAAGTGAATCAGTTGGCTGGGATGGGGGCAGGGGGAGAAGACGGTTCTCCAAGTGATCATTTTAGAGCCACATCTCACTTTCAGTGTGTCCGGTACCAGCCAGTCCAAATGATCACATATGGATACCAAACAGTTCTGGACAAACTAGTGGTCTGGAAATTACTAATATCTTAGATCTTCATTTTATTTCAACTATAACCCTTTCCTAAAAGATTAATTTGAGATTGGTTTTGAAATGCCAGTCTGATCATGGCTTAACCTAAATGATGTCCGACCTCATACTGAATGATAGGACAAAAACAATACATTCAAGGTATTAGGGTCATAAAAGGAAACCCCAATATGTTAAACCTTCAATCATTAATCCACTCATACCAGATGAAAGCAGGAGCTGGGAGAGCTCTCCAACACAGAAGTCTAAAAGATTCAAGTTGTGAAGTTGATAAAACATAAAAACAAAGTATTTCTGACTCACCAAACATCTGGATGAAGAAGTTAAAACAGATTTAAGGTTGAAAAGAGTTATCCAGAAGAGCCAGAATACAACTAGACTGGAACACAGCTTGGACAACAAAATGAGGCCAGTTGTAGCCGTGTGCTGGTCAGGCACCACATTCCACAGACACTTCAAAGACGGGCCAAAATAAAAAGACATGCAGGCTGCTGAGGTCTGAGCATCAAGCATCACACTGCCCTAAAACAACACTCTATCTTTTACAAGTCACACAGAATATTCAACACATTATGGCCTTTTCTAAAAGTTCTCCAGCTGGAATTAGTTTTAACTGAGGGGAGATTTCCTTCGGGATTACTGAGGTTTTGCCCCTGAAAGGGGGTGGAAGAGTGTACAGAGAGGGAGGAGGGCTATTGTCACAGCCAGTCCCCTTGGAGAGTTCCCGTACCTTGCCTCGTCTCATTGGCTCCAAGAGCTAATATGCTAATCATGGGATGAAATGCCGGACTCTTCCCTTCCCGTCTCCCCTGTTGTGAGGCAGACATGCATTTCTTCCATTACTATGGCAACAGGTTGATCTGTAGGGTGCAAAGCCACCCCATTTCCTAAAAACCCTTATAATGAGCATTACCACCACACAATCAGAAATATTAACAATGCACAGAAAATATTACTTAGTATTCAAATATTGATTTTTCACACGTTACACTATTATATGATTGTAGCTTATTTGTAGTTACAGCTCTATGTATTGAATATCTAGCAATCATGGCAATGTTTTTGAATCTACTTTTATGGAAACTGTCAAGAGTATAAAGAACACACCACCAAATGCATTGCAATTTTAGTTTAAAAAGTTTAGTAAAATGGGATTTAAATAACACAGTGAACCACAGTCTGACTTCCATGCAATCGTTTTACCTAAACTTTTACTTCATGCAATATTAACATTGTATTTAGTATGGATTCAATGATTATGGGCCATGACTAATTATCAGGTGTCATATTCATATTTTCACAACACTGACAAATATTATTGAAATAAACACTCAATTGCACTTTTCACATTATTAAGTTGGCATTAAGGCATCTTAACTTTGTTTTTTTTCCTGAGTAATCCTGATAGTGGACAAGACTTTTACTGCAAATGTATATCATTTTCAAATATTTGTTAACGGTCTCCTGCCTGTGATTTTACTTTACAGTCTAGTTTCTTCTCTCCTTTTCATTCAGTCTTCAAGTATTAAACACAGAGTGATAAAATTTTATGATGCTGTCTTCTGCAGTTTAATGCTATTATACAAGTCATCACATTTGATGGGATCTGGTTTTGTGCAGGAAATAATAAGCAATGTCAGAGTGCCAACAGCTGTTTAGTTAGAAGAAAACCATGTAATGAGCACTGATATGTAAAGCTATAACTTTACACTGCATCAGATAACAAAGCTATGGAAAACACTTTACTGTACATAAAGCAAAGACTTTATCCAATTTGGTTTTGGGATCAAAGTAATCAGAACAGATGTGTTTTTGCCACTGTAACTATGCAACTGCTTGTTAAAAATGTTTATAGTTAATACTTCTCTCACCTGCTGCTTTTATATTGTGACTACGCTAATTGGCATAAACAAGGAATTCGTTTTCCTTGACTGACCCACAGGTTTTTCTTATTAAAACTTGGTTCCTGGCACAACAGCAAGAGGTCTGGTGACGGGCAAGAAGATTAGCAAAGAATGGTTGCAACCTAAAGCTGATAGGAGGCAATACAATTCACAGATCTATTGTGAGGAAACCAATCAGGCATATGACTAAGACAAGGATTTCACTGAAAGGTATGTTAAACACATTATTTTCTTGGTCAAATATTACAAACTCTTCTAATTTCTGATGGTTTTGTTACTAGTATGCAGAAATTCAATTTAAAATAAATCAATGTGTGCAAACGTCACATGTTTACAGCTTGGTTTTAGATCCCCCGGTACTAAATACTGATGAGGTATTTTTCAACTAAACCTTCTGAGGAGATTAACTGCATGATTCCTTTATCACACTAGAGCAGCATCACATACAATGCTACTGGGCAGAAAAATGCTGAGGTCTATGCACCCAGCCTGTAGTTGCAGGTGAGTGGGTCCAATCCACCAGTCCATGAAGGTCTCACAAAGGCTTTCTTCAGCAGACCCTACAATCAATCCAGTCATGTTTCAGGTGAGAGAGGTGAACCATGAGCAGTGTGTAATGACCAGCGCATTCCTGGGCTGAGTGGCATTCCAGCTGTCAAGCCACTGGCTGCCTTTGTTGACCCACAGCCCAGAAACACCTGGAAAGCCTTTGTCTGAGATGGAGAGTCTGAGCTACATCACTATGACATGGTCCTTAACATCCTCTGTCTGTTATTAATCAGAGCAGCGAGGAACCCAAAAGAAGGCAAACAACTAAATAATAGTGCATTGATAAACTATAAAGATTTCTGCTGGACTATGAGCTATCCATAAAAGTGTAATAAAATAATAGTTGATGAAATTGGCTCTCTGAACCAGTGCCAAAACTAAAATGAACCACTTGGATTATAGTTCCCTACGGGTTAGCTTCCCACAAATTGTAATGCCTTATATGTAATAAGAAAATGTTTCTAATGTTTGAAAAGATAAGAAGACAAGCAGTAGTGGATACTAGTGAAAGTGGAAAGCAGTGACAACAAGACTAACAATCCTTAAGTCAGATCTACCGTTTCTAGATTCATACATACCTCATGAAAGTTCCATCAAATATTAACATTCCTTCATGTCAAGTTCCAAAAAATATTTTATTTCAAAGCAAGAGATATTCTGAGCCCTTGGATTTAATTGAAACGTTGTTCCTGTAAAAATCCACTTTAATGAGTTGTTGTCAACTCACCTTGGCAGTGGAACAAACCAAAAAAAAACGCAAGGGGTGCAGTTTAGACAAAGCTACACACAAACCTCTAAACTATGATTTCCTTTCTTGAGAACAAACAATTTTAAGAAATCTACTTACGAGAAGAATTCAGTGAACAGCATTCCAATCATACTACATAGGCTTACTTAGAAAAACAAAGACCCATAAATTAGAGACAACCCTACTACAACCTCTGCTGAATGGTTACACTGAAGCCAATAGGCTTTTCCAGATATAATTGGATTGTGCAGCACACTGCTATGCACAGGTGACTCAACTGAAATAGCCACCTACGTGTATCTTGGCAATTGAAACTGTACCTTTATAAGCTGTTGTGATCTTGCAACCACCAAAGAGGTAAACAGAGATGTCCTCTGATACAGTAGACAACTTCTCTCTAAGTCCCACAATGCAAAATATGTATTATTCACATTCTGTTAGTGACTGTGGCACTTCTATATCAGTGCCAGAAGGGGGAAACCAAATACCACAACTAACTTGAATTTAGATGTGGTAAAGTTTGACAAGTGACATTGCAGTTGGTTGCATGAAGTGCTTTAATGGAACAGAGAGGAACATGACAGACTGTAGGGGTCCCAGTGCTGAATACAGTCTTGTAAAATGCAAAGGTATTACTCCCAATCTTAACTAATAATGGAAAAAAGACAATAAAGGTGACACGGCTGCTGACATCTACAACATTTAGACTGTTTTTTACAGGTTCCTGCAGGTTTCAACAAGCTTTAAGTTAAGACTTAAGATCTTAGGAAAGCAAATTAAGATCCACTTCACACCCAACTGCTGGTTTGTTTTGTTTCAACTTTTGTTGATTATCAGTTGAAGTAGTCCCTAAACTTCTGAGAAACTGTTAAGCAAATCTGACAGTCCAAAGCATGTAATAAAAAACATCTTGCCCTTTCTACACTTAAAGGCACTGAGGTTAATGTAGCCTCAAAAAAGAAACATTAACGTCATAATCTAATCAAATTTAAGGCCTTTCAAAATCATATGAGATATGCTAAGGCATAAAATTTAGATGCTTGGATTCATAAGGGACTACGTAATCCCTGTATTTAGTAAACCATAACAACATCAAGATGTGATACACACAAATGTAAACTGTTGGTGTGAGCCAGTAATAGTATTTGATAGCGTTTCAAAATTTTAAACAAATGTGCACACTGCAGAATGAAGAATTCTGCAGAGGCTTCCACTCTGTCTTTATTTATTTATTTTTTGTATTTCTAAATAAAATGATGGTTATAACATGAGACTATGTAATGAGCTTTGTACCTTATCTTCTACAAGTCACATGCAGAAATCTTCAGTATTTGTTGAGGCATGTACAAAAAAAAAAATACATGGCAAGATGCTTTCCCACACAAAACCACACCTATCTGTCCTCTATGTGACGTGTGACAGGCCTCTCCTCTTCTAGTTTCTCTCTCTCTACTCTCCCAAATGACACTACGCCAAACAATCTCGCATTAGTCACTGCATGCAAAATACATGACTCTGTAAATCAAGCTCCTCCCTTTTGCTGTCTGTAAAGAGACCGCACCTGTAGACAGGAGCAGGTTGTGACAGCTTCCTGATCCTCATTCAGTTATCCAACATGATCCCTAAGATAAAAAGAAATGTGTGTCAAGGTTGACACCTACATGCACAGACACAGAATAAGCTATGGACAAACATGAAGGCTCAATGTGGAAACACACAGTTCCTAAACTGTGAATTTTTTTTTCTGCACAGGAGCCTGCAACAGGAAAAAGAGAAAAACTTGGGCCCGGAGGTGAAGATTGCAGGCTCTGTAATGATCTAGAGCAGTATCCTAAATCAGACACAAACTTGTTATTGTGGCCTTGGAAAATGACTGACTGCAGATGCTATTTGAGACAGTCAGAACAAAGTGAATTCTTCACAGACTAGCAGGAACTAAGAGTCCCAAGAGACAAGAAGTCTGTCTAAAACACAATATGAACAATGACTTGTCCTTGTAAGGAGCCGTTTTTCTTTATGGAGAAGCATACTCAAATGACAATACCCAGATCCTTTAACTTTGCCTCCAGCTTTTTTAGGGAAGTTTATCTGGATTCTTACATTTTATTTCAAAAGGTAATCAAATAGACATATTTGTTAGAGACAGTAATGCATCCTTGTTTTCTCATGCCTATTTAGACTGAAGCACAATGTGTGAGCCTCACAGCCCTGTCCTTGTCGAGAGATAAATGGTGAGTGGACTTCCTTGTACGGCAGGATTTGTTCAGGGATTACGTTATGATATGATACAATACAGAAAGAAATGCAGACGGCAAAGAAAGACAATGGGGCCAGTGTTTCATGGACAACGAGTCTATTTGTAGGAAGGTTTCTGTTTACAAATGATTCATCAGTTTACAAGATATGAATCCTAAACAATAAGCTGATAAGTCACAGGGGCTAGCTTTTGACACAAAGACTCAATGTAATCATTTATTGTGGCTTTCTGTCCATCGTGCTACTAGAAAAAATACAATGCAAACTTGCAAATTCCAATTGCCTTATCGCAGAGGGTGTGAAACCAACTGACAAGGAGGAAAAACAATATCACAGCACCAAACGTAACATTTACGTCACAACTTCCCTTCACTCCACCATCCCACACCTGCCTGGGTGGGATCTAACAGGGTAAATGATGTCATCTGCAAACCCTGCTTCCTCCTTTTGAGTTCGTCACCATGAAAAGAACTGTTACAAACCACCAACTCATGTTGACTTCAGCTCAACCTGGCAAAACAGGACTGTCCAGCTACCAAGAACTCAACAGTGACAGCTAGAAAACCCAGACAGTGCACTCTGGTGACAGGCTACACCATCAGATAAACAGCATCAAGTGCTGCTAGAATCCTCCACCCCGGCTTCTCTCTGCCACCTTGGTTTGTTGGAGATGTTACCATGGTGACCCGTTAGGCTGGAGAGGAGGGGGAGGTTGTGCACATGTAACAGCAGGAGAGGGAGAGGGCATGAAAGGGCAACGGGGATTGGTTACCTACCTTTTTACAACCAGACTGAGGGTCTTGTGGGAGCCTTTCACCAGGCAGATCGCCTCCTGTCTGTAGCCACTCAGGGGAATTTCATTGATGTTGACAAGCTCGTCTCCCACCTGGAGACTTACAGCTGCTGCCTTGCTGCCCTCTTCAACCTAAAATATAAACACAGCAGTAGGAAAAGATAGCATTAAATATGCAATGTTACAAGAAGACTAAACTATCATGGACAAATTAGCTTTGTTGTGCCAAAGAGAGGTCTCCTGCAGGTCTCACCACTGTGTTCAGAGAGATTAAACAACCTCATTCGACCTCACCTTGGCACTACTTCAAGTTCTCAGCACTTGGCCACCTCCGATAAGAAAACTTGTGATATTAACAGTACATTTTAAAACCTTCCATTGCGCATATTCTTCTAATGTGACCCTTCAGGGTAACCCAATGTAATCAAAATTATATCCAGATAATCAGGTGTCAAAAGTATCCCCATTCATTACTCAGGTAGAAGCATACAGTTATGGAAAAAATTATTAAATCACCCTGTTTTCTTCAATTTCTTGCTCATTTAAATGCCTGGTACAACTAAAGGTACATTTGTTTGAACAAATATAATGGCAACAACAAAAAAGCTCATAAAAGTTTAAGAGCTGATATCTATCCATTTTTCATGGTTTTCTTGATAATAACCAAAATCACATAAGTTCACATCGATATCTATTGTAATGTACTGACAAAAACAGTGCTTTTAGACATCCCATGTTTTAATCACATGATACACACTGGAGTTAGTACTTGATTGCATAACTATTGATTTTGATGACTTTTGATGGTCTAATAGTTTTTTCTGTGATTGTAGAAACTAGGGGTTAAAAAGAATTCTGTAGAAGTTGAAGTATCAACTCAAGCCTTTTATTCAAGAAAAGTATAAAAGTATTATTTTCAAAACAACTTAAAGGAGTTATATCATGCTTTTTAGAATGCAATTTTGCATCTTAAAACATTTCCTTGTGGTCTACATAAGCTATAAATGCTATGTTTGGGTCTGAATTCTTCATTAACTAAACTCCACAGGTCCATCTTCAAGTCCATTTATGATTAATGAATTGAAACAGCTTGTTTTGAGCTCAGCTCGCTT
>JAPTGZ010255618.1:0-14490 GCA_029814645.1 Fowleria isostigma | reverse complement strand
ACACACACACACACACACACACACACACACACACACACACACACACACACACACACACACACACACACACAGCAGAGTGTCTGTCATAACCAAAGAGTAGCATCTCATGGTGGCACAGCAGCCGTCTGTAGCCATGACAGATGAGAGCTGCTGGAGACACTGGAGTGTGTACATACAGACACAGTGAACAGAGCCAGAGGCCTGCTGTGTTTGGTTGTCAGTGCTATGGCTGTCACCAACTGCCACGCCACTGTATTGCCACATAAATCTGTGTTGTCTGGTAAGTGTGTGTGTGTGTCCGTGTGTCTATGTGTGTCCACATATGTCGTTTCCTTGTCCTTTGCACTTTGCTACATTTGACAGCGGGAGATTAAGATTAAATCTAGTTTATTACAATCTAGTTTTTGTCTTGAGTTTTCACTTTTATTGGCAGTTGTTTCTCTACTCAAGTCAAATGTTATGATCTTCAACCACACAAAAAAAGCACTTTTTTCCCTAATCAGTATTTTAAATGTTAATTTGTTAGGTATATGTTAACGGTCTTTGAGGGTGTTTGTATCTATCATCTAATAGTGAAAATGACAAAGAAGAGAGCATCATATTGTTCTCCTTTCATATTGATGTTATCTTGAGAATCAATCATATTCCTGTCCACTCACTGTTCTCTGTGACTCAGACTTTAACTTTCTCTCTCACTCATTCCACAATTCCTTCCTAATGGCCAAAACACAGTCAACCATGTGACTGGTCACAAATGCTAATGGTGCGTGGCTAACGCAAGTCTCTCCTTTTTTCTCTAAACAGTTCATTCTAACTGCTAAACCTGCAATCTAAATGGGTTTGACAAGCGTGCACACACACAAACACACACATACATCACAGACATCAACTCATCCATATAATGCTGACAGCCAGTATTGCTCTGCAGAGAGATATTACTTAGCTGTATTGCATTGCTTGCACTTGCAGCAGAGAAAAGCATATTACTCACAAATGTCATTTAGGTGAGAGACTTTGCCTGGCTGCTCCAGACAAGCTGTGTGGAAATAGTTTCCTTCTCAGTTTGCGTCCTGTGACCAACTGCTTGAGTGCACCGTGTGGCACTCACACAAGTCACCACAGTGCTATTTAGTGCAATACCATTTACTTAAAGTGAAACAAATTTTATTGAGGGTTTTTTCAGCCCACCATTTTTGAGCAATTGCACTCTGCTTGATGTTATTACAAATGTGCAAAAAGCCATGCATGGCTAAGTTTCAAAAGAATTTCTTTCCTGCTGTGATGGCAGTGGTGTGTGTCATGGGGGTTGTGCAGGGAATTTGGAGTGGGTGGATGGGAGGTTTTATGAATTCCCTTACATTCAGACACACACACATGCTTTCCCTTGCCTTTGAAGGGAAGCGTCACGCGTGATGCCACAATCTCCTCACAAAACGGGAAACCACAAAAGAGGATTGGTGCATGGAGGAAGGAAAGAGACACTCTACCCCTCCACCCCTCCGTCTTCTCTTTCTTATTCACCCTTAAATGCTGGCAGGACTGGCCGACAGACAAAGAGGGTTTGCCATCACTGCTCCTATTTGTGTTTCTCCCTTATTTTTGTTTTATTTTTATTTTTCACTTCACCTTCTCCTTCACTACTTCTCTCTGCTCAGCCCATATGCTGCCACTGAAATCTCATCATTCCCTTCGTCTTTTCTAGTTGTGTTTTTGCTCCTTCCCTTCACTGTACTGTTAACCTTCCATTAGCAAGTCTAATGTCACACTTTCCTGACTGCCTTTTGCATAGCTCCCCGCTTTGCACTTTCCAGGCACTATGACAATGTTTTCCTCAAGCCCCATTAGTGTCTCCTCACACCACTAACAGCCATGCAGCTCACAGAGGGATGAGAGGGGGAGGAATGAAGAGGAGGATTACAGGGGGGACAAGGGACAGTGGGTGCAAGAGAGGGGAGTGCAGTGGGTGAGACTGGAGGGAGCAGGCCGGGCCGAGAGGCTTGCCAAAAGAGAGAGAAAGTGGAGAGGGATTTAAGGGAAAGGGAAGGGGGGCAAAAGGGGAAATGGCAAAATATAGAAGGGTAGGGCGATGCTGCCGGGGGAGGGGAAAAGGAGGGAGTTGGACTGGGAAGACTGGGGGTGGATGGGCCCTTCCAATATGGCTGTTTAGCAAACAACATTTGCATAGAACCGATGCAGATGGAGTTCTGTGTCACAGTTATTTGCATATATTTGCATAAAATTAATCCCTTTACCAATCTCGGCAGTGACTGTTTCTGATGCAGAAAATAAGTCAACAAAAATGAACTGATGCATCCAAACAAAGCAAACATACTGACACAGACGCAGAACAGGAGGAGTTTGGACTAGAGTGTGTGTGTTTGTGTGCATCGGGGCATTTGTGTTAATGTGTAAAGCCATCTGCACACATCGAAGGTCATTTATGGGTTGTTTGACAAAACAAAGGGCTTTCCTTTGGCAGATAAAACTGTTTTTATTTCTTATGATAATTTTCCCTGTATGCACACATAGAATATAAATATATGTCCCAAAGAAGTTGTGAAGATTCTCTTAACATTTACATTCCTCTGGATTTTTGACCACTCAACTGTAGTAATTCAGTTCTGGTTCAAAGATCCCACAACAACAGTCATGTATATTTAACCTCTATGTCACTGGCTGTTCTGACTGTGGGATGTAATTTGTAGATTCCTAAATGACTTTCATCAGTGTTAAACACTGTAATGAACATGTCAAACAAGCTGGACATTGTAGTAATTATAGGCCCATAAAAGAAAAAAGTTGGAACAATATTGTCTTGTCAGTTTCATTTCTCTGGTAAATATTCATCCATTCCTGTAATCCAAGCATGCAACACATTTCAAAAAAGTGTGTAAAAAAAGTGTAATGCATTTCACACTTTCTGATACTGCCATTTCTTTTCATAACACCAACTGTTTATGTTTCAGATGGAGGGAAGATATGCAACGGTATAGAGTTTTTCCTTGTAATATTTTGTGTTTAATGAATCAAGCATCAAATTAACTTACTTTTAATTTTCAATGGAGAAAAGCATTATGTGCAGTGTTAATTCAGTATATATGCTTTTTTTTTTAAATGTATATTTTTATTAACATAAATTCTTACAAGATGTTCATAGTGTGTAAAAAGCTTACAATATGCTTTTTTTTTTTTTTTTTATCCACAATTACAATATCTGTTTTTACTTCACAACGCAAAGTATGAGGATATAATCTATAGTTTTGGTAGCTCCTTAAACTGGTACCTTTTTAAACCTAAGATCACCCAAGACACATCCAAGGACATGCACTATTCCTTCCAAATGAATTCCATGAGACTTGGCATGTGGACAAAAGAAAGAATAACGACATGAAAGATTCTTTCACTAATCATTTTATCCTGAAATCAATTAAAACTACAGAGCATGAAATAATGCAGATCCTGCTCTCAGGTCGAGTGGGCATTGATCAAATCCATTTGGACGGTTTTGTATTGGAGCTTGTGTAGGACTGTGTGTGTTTGTAAGAAAGGCAAAGACGCAAGCAAGAAACAGACGGGCAGTGTGTTTATGATTGTGTTTCTATGACTGTGTGCCCATCTGGGTGTGTGGCCATTGATCAAAGACTGAGCCCCAGTTTGCCGCTGAGGAGAGGAGCCAATTGATCAGAAATGGCTGTAATTGGACTCTAAATAAGACCTGCAGCATTGATCCCATCTCAGTTCTCAGCTCCTGGTTTCTGTATATGCAGGTTTTCTCAAGGTCAGATGGCCCATCTCTTCTAACACCTCCACCACCGCTTTTTGCTCCAATAATTATAAAAGTTCAACTCTCACATCTAAACTGTGAGTAACTTGGATGATTGACTGAGCATCCTACATTTTATAATAAGCTGCCTGCAGTTTTTCTTTTCACTGCTCCACCTACTCAGTGAAATGGAGTAATTAGCCAAAGTAGCAGAGACTGGTTGCAAATGCCAAACGTTTTTCAGACTCGAACAATAGAGCAAATCAAGGTGGTGGTAAAAGCAGTGTTGCAGAGTTACTGGAGCCTGGTCCACAGGCAAACACGCAATCACTACACTTTCCCCTACAAACAACCTTTGCCAGCAAGATAAGAGCTAAAATATGGGATGTGTGAGTCGCCTGGTGAGAGCAGCGTCATGAAGACAGAATGCAGCGAGTAGCAAATGGCCTTTACACTGTGGGTGTTTATTACTGTGAGCACATGCATAGGTGTCTTTAAATAGTCATTCATGTGTATCCGTAGGCATAAAAGCAATGAGAAGGAATAACTTTACATCGGTGTCACACATTTAAAATACATTATCGTGTCATTCCCGTCATTATCATATAGACAGATATACATTTAGACCTAATACATCCAAACATGTCCTTCAGAAGAGTCATGCATTCACACATATTTCCCAGCGCAACCAATCAAAATAACATTAGCATTGCAAATATCAACTCAGGAGTAACCTGCAACCTTTAGCCGTTCCTCTACATGAACACTGGCTTCTCTAATTACAGTTCTGTTACACTAAAATGTCTATAATTAAGAATTCATGTACTTAATCTGAATATGCATATGTAAGCATCAGTATAGAGAACAGCAGAATGAGTCAGCACATGGGGTGTAAGAAAACTGAGAGGTAGATTAGGGGAGAATAGAGTCCATGCAAATATAGTGTGGGAAATTAGACATATTGTATGCACTGTGTGTGTCACATCAACAGAAGTCATGGCTGAGTTGTACAGTTCCATGTCTCAGCTGCTCCAAATATAAAGGATGACCCCAATTTGGAGATTAACAGAATATGGATATACAGGATTTTTAATAATGCATATGTTACTGCTTGTGTCTGCTTACATGTGTAGATTTGTCTGTGTGTATGTATGTGTGTGTGTCAGCTGTTCCTCAGCCTCAGCGGGAGAGCTACTTGAGTCCTAATGAGGCTGTTAATTAGCGTACATCTCACAAGTGTGTCTTTTACAGTACACACACATACACACAAACACATTTGTATACAAATACAAAGAGGACAAAAAAGACAGATGGACAAAAGCATGTATACACATCTGGCAAACATCTCTTTCCTTTGGAGAGGAGAGTGTATTCATATGAGATGTGTGTGTCTGCTGTGTGTGTACTGTACGCATCTGCCTGGTTGACTGTGTTGAAGAACGCTGACCAGCAGGAAAGATGTTGCTGGAGGCATTTCTCAGTGTGATGTGAGCTAACATTCCCGTACACGGAGAGAGAGATGAGCTGGAAGTGAAGGCAGTTCTGAGCCTTCTGCCATCTCTGCGCTCCACCACCTGTTTACACACAATCAGTACTCACACCTACTGCTGCTGTCAGATTCAAGACTCGCACCACTGAAATGTATGCTTTTCATTTTTATGTTATTTTTGTTAAGGTACCGAGTAACATCCAAACATTGAGTCAGATACTGCATTTGATGCCTGGGCATTTTGAAACTACTCAGTGGGTTTTGTAATCGGTACCTGTGGGCCCTTCGGTCATACAAAAAAACAACAGAGCTCAGGCAATACAATTCAATTTCAGTCACAAATGATAAAATGTCAAAACTGGGGCTATGAGGTGTTGGTCTGAAAGGAATATCATGAGGCAAGTCTGTTATTCTGAAACTGAGCCAAATCAAATGATATTTTCACGTTTCTATATCCGGCATTAGATGAACGAGTGTTTTTCTCCTCGCAGATACCAGCTTGGATGTGCTGCCTTAAAGTATTCATAAAGGCTGAAGACGAAAAGTGCACTAATATTTATTTCATGCTGTCTGTGCGTTTGATAGACATTTCTCAAGTGTGAGCTCATGAGACAAACATCAGTTGAACAGTGGAATCCTGTTGGACTAGAATCGATTGTTTTCAGATATTTGGATCTGGATAAAATTACACACTGACACCATCAAAAAAAAAAAAGAAATGAAATGCACACATACTGAAAAACACACAAGACAGAAAATAAAATGTACAATGTGACAAAAACAACACAATGTGAGATAACAAATTTTCATCTCTCCAGGATTCTTACTCGCCCAAAATCTGTCAACAACAAACCACAACTGACTTCTAATAATATTTTAGATACAATCATGTGTCCCAAACAGCACATTTATTACTCCTCTGTATTTGAGAAGGGAAAAAAAACAACAAAAAAAGCAAACAGTAAATTCTAGTTGTTAAAGCGCCTGTGAGTTCAGCACCAAGGACAGATCCCCATTTTCCGAGCTGTGGTTCACTAAGAACGTTTCCACTTTTGGGGGATTTGTAAAGGCCAGACAGGCTCATGTATAAACTTCAGAGGCTGGACAATATAGAAATTTTGTGAAATGAATTACATTTTGCAGCATGACCAGTTCCGGCTTAATGCCTATAAATGCAGCACACAGGTCTTTTCTAGTTCAGAGATGAGAAAGCTAGTATTACTGTGGGACTCTGTGGGTGCACTGAAAACACACTGGTACTGCTGTCACCACCATAAAATCATATAAGAAGAGCCAAGAGCCATTCTGCCTCTTAAAGCATTATATATGGGGAAAAAAGATCAAGAGAGACTGTAATAGCTCTCCTGGCTCAAACGATTATTATCCAAACATGATATCAAATACACAGAAATGAACGGTAAAAATGTGAGTAGAGATGAGATGGTACTAACCTTTTCCAGCTATTCCAAGAGAAAGCAGAGAAAAAAGAAAAGAGACAAATAACTTATTACAAACAATTGCTTAAGCTCTTATATTTACTCTTTAATGCATTATAATAATGTTTTTTTTATATTAATGTGTTTATTTAAGCAAGACATTGACAGATTTTTTTTTTTTATCACAATAGAACAAGTGCCCAAAGTATTGTGTTCTTTTTTTTTGTGTATGACAAATAGTGTGACACCCTAATCACTCAACGTGCGGGAATATGAAGGGATGTGTCACACTGCGGCCTTCATCAATCTCCATCAATCAATGATCTTCTGTTACATAAAAGGGGACTATTACTGGGGAATACAGATGTAAAAGGATGGAACAGGGCACCTTCGATCTTAGGCTTAATGCTAACCTGATGACACTCCATTCAGGTTTAAAGTCATATGTTAGCAGCATAGAGTGGATTTATAGTAAAGGGGGAGTGTAAAATGACCCTTCCACTGTACAGTTTTGCCCCCCATGACTATTTGACATCCAACTGCACCTCACTGATGTTTCTCTGAAGAATGCTGTTGTTCATGTTCTGCTTTAATAACTGCACCAACTACAACTGTATTTTTTTTTTAGATCTTTTGTTGAATCCATATTCGTATATATGGTCATTCCCATGTACTGTCCTCCAGTACCACCTTGAAAAGTCCTCTCCCCTTTGCCACCCTGTGGAAAATTGTGGAATCTTTCAAAATTCATTCATTTTCCAAACTGCTTAGCGCTATTTTGCAAAAAATACCCCGCTAGAAATAAGCCTAATATTTCCAAATTTAGGACAAAGAAAACAAGCAAAAAAAATTCTGCCAATGGGGTAAGAAAAAAAATCTTGATTAGAATTCTTAAAACAAGCCAAAAAAAAAAAGAAAAAAAGTCTATCAATTAAAAAATATAGTGTGCCTAAAAAAATAGACAAAAATGATAGAATTTTAGTAAACAGCGCTTTGTACAAGAAGTAAAATCCCCTTGATATTAGCTGGAAAATCTTATGAAGAAAAAGTTATATATATATATATATACAGTTGCAGAAAAAAATATTAGACCATTAAAAGTCATCAGAAACAATGGTTATGCAACTACTGTGTGTATGATGTAGCTAAAACAGAAAAGAAAACATGGAATGCCTATAAGCACTGTTTTTTTTACAGTACAATGCCATCGCCGTTAATGTAAGAACTTATGTGGTTTTGGTTATTATCAAGAAAACCATGGGAAATGTGTAGAGATCAGCTATTAAATCAAACTCTTACTATTTTTCTAAGCTATTTTTGTTGATATCATTATATTTCCAAATAAATTTATCTTTAGTTGTATCAGGCATTAAAATGAACAAGAAATCGAAGATAACATGGGGTGGTCTAATAATTTTTTTTTTTTTCTGCGACTGTATATCTTTAAAAATAAGAATATTTTTCTCATGTAAAAATTTCTTGGCAAGCTTTTTCCCTATTTAGATGAAAAATAAGACAAATATTCTAGAAATAATCCTTTTTTTACCTTTTTAGAAATAATTTTGTTGCAGTGTAGAATGGGGGTGCCAGAGATTATCAACCAACAGGCAAAGGGGTCATAAATGCTGAAGTGCCACTAATTCACCATAGGGCTGATTTGTTAAGACTAACAACCATTCACTTTCATATTCACACCTATGGGTGATTTAGACTGACACATTAACCTATAAAGGTCTTCAGATGGTGGGGGGAAGCCAGAATACCTGGACAGAACATACAATCTCCACACAGAGGCCCAAACTAGATCAAACCCAGTACCTTCCTCCTCTGAGGGGAAAGCGCTAACCATTACACCACGTAGCATGACCTTGATACATCAGTCAAACTTCAACACAAAATGAGCACTGAGTTGTAATATTTAATACGTTTTTCATTATAAATGTTTGGTCTGATCTTGCTTAAATTTCTGTGCTAGGACTCATCTCTTCTTCCTCTTACACAATACAACACAATACAAGACACATTAACATGTAGCTACATATGGAAATTACCTTCACAGGCTTTAAAATTCTAGTCCTTCTTTATTTTAGAGAGTTAAACATGGGGGTTAAAAATGAAATTGAGAGGTTTTGTCAGTGATGACTGATCTTTTTTGGCTACGTTTAGAACAATCTGAACTGAAAACACAAAAGTGGTGTTGTGTTCTCGCATTTAAATCCGTGTTTAGATGTTTGTTTTGGGGAGAAATCTGCATGGAGACAGACATGTAAAAGTGTGTGAAATTTCCTATTTAGAGATGTAGTATGCACACCAGGTCAGTGACATCTGCAGCTATGCGTCCATAATCTGTGCGAGTGACAGAAACAGTGATACGTATAGACACATAACTGGGAGCTGATGGAGAGCCTTACTCGGAACTGGATCCAAGGCCCAAGGGACTGTGCCCAGCTGTGAGCCGACAGCTGGGGCTGTGCCCGGCTGAACCAACAAAATGTATAAATGACATGTAAATACTAGTACAAATGTACTGAATTCAAAACGAGTGACATTGTGGTGACTTGAAGAAATATGTTGGGAGCTGATGACAGAAATACAGCAGAGACAGGGAGGAAAGTTCACAACTATGTAGTCGTTTCAATTACAGAGAGACTTACATTCTTAGGAAGTCCATTCTCTGGGACTGTTCTGACCAAGATTGTACTCGCCGAGTTCACAAGACTATAATCTGTGTTCTTGATATTGAGAAATGTCCACAATCACAAAACTACTGGCGTGTGCCTGTAATGTAAACCCTACGTGATGAGAAAATGCAGTTTGCATTTTCAACCCTTAAGATGTTGATGCATGGTGGAGCATTTTTAAGATTTCCACTTTAGAAGGTGGTCTCACTTTTTGCATTTCCCCACCCTAAATGCTGTTGCCATCTAGACGAAAGGCATATCTGATAAAATGTTTTTTTGTTTTCATCTAAGATCATTGTCATGTCAGCTGGGCCTTAGATACATCTTTATTGTTCTTCTTTGTGACTCATCACAGAAATATCACAATAACTTTTTAATTCGTTTTTTAGAATGCTATACAAACATTGTGATGGGGTAACAAAAAAATACAAGACAATACAAGACAAAACATTGGGAATACTAATTCATAAACTTCAAGACATAAAGTTCATAGTCACAAGACAAGGCACAGTAACACTTTTAACTGATGTTTTGGCCTTTCTTTTCCATAATGAAATGAATATACATGATATTTGTATTTTTAAATTCTGGCACTAGCCCTGATTTCTGCCTCCGACAGTTTTAGAGTGAAACAAAATGCTAATGCATGGATATTGGTGAGGTCACTTCCAAAGGGGTCTGATAAAAATGTTCTCATAATATGGACAAATGCCAGAACTGCAGCAAAGATACACTACTCCCTGCTTACTTCTTTTCACATTTACTGAGATATACACTCACAGTCAGATACTGTATATTCACATACTGAGGAACGCTCAAACGCATACTCACAATCCCTCCCCCGCTCTTCCACTTCGCTGAAACTGTAGTAGTCTGCCCTTTCCGCATGGCGCTCCGCCAGCCACGCACAGCACATTTACCAGTGTGTGACCCTGCACATGCTGAAAAAGGATGCATTTAACCTCATGCCCTTTTCTGGTGATGCTCTCTCATAGAACCTCATTCTATGTTGAATATGAACAATCACTACTCTGCAACATTTGGCTTGTAGAAATGCTGCAGGAATGTTGCAACAGATCTATGGAAATGACTCTGTGTGCATGTGTGTGTGCTAAAACGTGTGTATGTCATGAGCTCACACACATACAAAAATTCAACATTTCTTTCAAGTGTGTCTTTCTATTCCCATCTGTAAGTTGCAATGGATTCTTTCCTGCTGTGGCGTTCTATCAGGGAGAACATCAATCTGTGAGACTGACATTTAATCCCAAGCCTGGGCAGGTAGAGAAACACACATACAGTATATGCACACAAATCAGACACACACACAAACACAATTCAAACCTCAAGCATAAATGTGCGGACACAGGAGAGTGGCGAGGATGTGAACTGAACTACTACAGGAAGTACAGCGTGTAAAAAATAAAGCTATAATAAAGACAGAGGAAGAGGTTTGGAGGGAAAATGCTTCCTGCATCAATCTATTGGTTGCGACTTTGACAGAATGGCTCAGAGATACAGGTGGTCAAGGAGAACAAGGAACTGATGTATAGATGTCAATGGTGAGTTTCTCATTGCCAGGTATTTGGTTGACATTTGGGCCTGCAGCCCTCTCATCATACCGGGCATCTCTGTGGCTCTGCAGCCATGGACACCGCTCTTCTCCCGCCATGTGACCAAATCAATTCCGTCTGTTCTCCTTTAGTCTTTTTGTTCTTGAGATTTTTTTCTTCCTTCCATCTTTTCACCGTCTCAATCACTAATGCTCATTGAGGAAGTCATTGTGGTGTCCTCATTAGCAGCGGTGTCATTTCCTCCACAAGTACTTAGCGTTTTCCTTCAATGATGATGACTTCTTTTAATAAGGTCATGCTGAAATATCTTTGTGAATGTGTCCATCTAGTATTGTGTGTGCTTTTATTCTGAACATATCAGAGTAATAAATGACAATATTCCTGTCAGAATTATCAAATGTGTTCATAAATGCATTGCCACAAAGGGAGGAATAAAGTACCAAATTTATGGTAGTAAAGGATCAAGGTTAAAAAACCTGAGGAACTGAAGGACACAAAACCAGCAGGGTCCTGTAATCAATTTTAATTAGCACAGTGCATCACCTGGAGTCATATTTTAGACAGCGTTAGAGCGCGGTCTGCCAGGGAGCATGGCCTTTCCTGCCATACACTGCCAACCTTCTCAATGTTGCAATTGCAGCAGCACCCCCGGTAGATATCCAGTCACTGTCATTATCCAGCCTTTGTCCTGTGACTGTCTATTCATCAAATCACATGACACTGTCATTGTAAATATGTCACAGGTGACTTGTCACCTCGAGCTGCTACTTACAGGGTTCCTACAGATTTCTACAAGTTAGATTGAAGACTTTTTAAGACCTTTTTAAAGCTACTTAGGACAGAATTTAATGTCTTTTTCACAGCCATACTGGCAAAAATGTGTGACTCTTAGAATTAAGGAATATTTATTCATTTTCTCCAATGCCTTGATTCCAAGTCATTTCTCACTGGGGGTTACATAGTGATAATATGTCTCTAATTTCAATTTTTAGTTTGGAACAGGTGGAACTGAGTCAACTAATGTTACTTCCTTTGTAGCTTCTACTTTTCCCAGACACATTTAAACAACATAGAGTGAAGTAGTTTATGGCAACATAACATAAAACCTACCACATCAAATTTAATACCTTTTATTCTTTACATTTATTAAATGCAGATCTGAAAATTCAAGACTTTTAAAAAAGCGACATTTTGCTTTTTTAAATGGAATTATGCATTTTTAAACATTTCCTTGTGATCTACATAAACTGTAAATGCTATGCTTGAGTTTGAATTCTTCATTAATTCAACTCCACAGAACCATCTTCAACCATATTTCTGAGTAATGAGAGGAGACAGGTCATACTGAGTACTGGCCCTTTAAATGCAAATAAGCCACTTCACACCCCACTCTTTCCAGGTTGCTGACTGTACTGTTCTAACTTGTGTTCATTAGTACAACGAACACCTTAACATTTTTGGTAATCAGCTCGAAGTTTGGACACATTTTCAGTATGGACTACAACCGCTGCTGCTGACAAACAATTATGGCGTACATGGAGAAATGTTCATTGGAAGTCTTGACAAAATTAATTATTGATGAAACAAATCAAGATGGAATTAAAATGGGTTCTAGAAATCCACTCGATTTTTGCCAAAATTAATATAAAGATAGCTCTGCAGCACTTGGAGGGTTCACATTCAAACTATATGAACTATCAAGGTCCACAAATACACAAAAAAGTGTACTAAGGACTAAGAAATGTGGGTTTAGCAAAATATGACCCCTTTAAGACTTTTTAAGACCCTGCGGAACCCTGTACTTAGAAAACAAACTCACATCTGTGCAAAAACCTTCATCCATCACATAAATCAAGTCTCAACAGTAGCTAAAGTCGATGTGAAAAGATAATGAAAGTAGGTCTGCACCACATAAGGGAAACTCTGCAACCTGCTATAGCTTTGTTCACTATTGCAATAAATAAACTAAATAAACTTCACAGTCACCATCAAATTGACGCCAATTAATCTGAGGGTGGTGTCCGTCCAGCTGAGCTTTAATTGATTCACCATGTGGTGTGAATGCATAGTGCATGTTCCCAGGAATTCATCTGTTTCCATACGGTGTGAGTGTATGATGTGTGTAAATTAAATTACTTGTCTTTGTATGTAAGGGAGTATTTTTCAATAAGTTTCTCACATATGCTTATAATGATGGCAATGAAAATGCAATTTATTGTTCTGTAACAGATAGCAATAAATGTTATTTTTGATAGTAGGACAAAAATCCTGTGGTGAGAAAATTGGAGAGAACTGATTCTTTAGCCAGCCAGTCTATGTACCTTTAAGATGATTGAATAATTAACTGCTTAGATAAAAACGTCTTCATATCTGATACTGCAAAGTCAAATTACTGTTCAGAATAACATTTGCATGCAAGACTGTAACAAAAATAAAGTGCTCAGTAATTTGGCTCTGGTAGATTGATTGATAAAGGTTAAATTACAACTATGTACATGACTGAAAGAAAACCAACGTTAATGTTTTGTTGTAAACAAGTGTACCAAGACCTCATGTATCAAAGATCAACCATATCTGTTTGGGTAGACAGCCTCTGCTCATAAACAAACACCTAGTCAAACTGATTTCTCTTTTGGTTTATGTAGAAAGTGAGTCACATTTCCCTTATCCACCACATACATTCATAGGTTTTATGAATTTTAATGACATCTTCCATCCTACACATACATCCCACATCAAGTAGTTTAATGTAGAAGGTTGTTCTTTCACACATGCTGGTTTCATGTTGGACCAAAGTCAGTTTAGTGGTATTTGAGAACTGCTGCTGTGACTCTTTGACACAGAAAGCTGCCAATCAGCTTTTTTCCCCGAAAAGGACTCAAGAGGAAAGAAAATAAGAAGCCCTCAAAAATCCACTCAGTTACTGCAGCTAAAGCAGGAACCATGGCAGAATTTGAGTACTTTTGTACTGCATTTTTGACCATATCCTGCACTTTTTTTTTTTCATTTTTATTTGTCAGATAGATAAACACCCCACCCCCAAATGAAATGTAGATATAGTCCTGAATTGAGCCTTCCTCTTGTATTAGCTTTCTGTTCCCATCTCTTATGTTCACAGGTCAGTTTTGACCCATGTCTTAAATCAGCTGTAAAATATTCTAAAAACATCTATCATCGAATTTGTTCACTTTGTTAGACTTCCTTACCCATAAAAATATTGGTTTTAATATTTTTGATGTGTGCCTCTGGGCCTTTTTTTGTCATCATACCCCTCAATGTGCACTTTGACCATCACCGACTCTATTCTGAATTAACCTCACATGTCTGGACATGCCCAGCTTTGCTTGTTTTGTTTTGTACAGGTATACTGGATAACAAGGTAAAATGAGAATCCTCTAAAGCTTAGATTGTTAGAGGAGCTGGCTGTCACTGTGTTGGCTGACAGTGCACTTAAGATTTTAGTTTTAGCTCTAATTATTGCTTTATAATCTTATTTTTATAACTGGGTCAAAATTGACCCTAACAACACAGAGGTCATAATTTCAAC
>JAPTGZ010255044.1:0-14500 GCA_029814645.1 Fowleria isostigma | reverse complement strand
ATGGGTCATATCTAACAACCATGAAAAGCTGAGAAATTGCAAGTACTAACTCCTGTGTGTATCATGTGACTAAAACAGATAGAAAAGAAAACATGGGATGTCTTAAAGCACTGTTTTTGTCAATACAATGCCACAAATATTGATGTAAGAACTTGTGTGATTTTGGTTATTATGAAGAAAACCACAGAAAATGGCCAGATATCAGCTCTTAAATTAAACTCTTATGAGCTATTTTTGTTGTCCAAACAAACGTACCTTTAGTTCTAAAAGGCATTAAAATTAACAAGAAATGAAAGAAAACACAAGGTGGTCTAATATTTTCTCCATGACTGTACATGTTAATGTGTATTCTGCTGCACAGTTGTGATCAGAGAAGGTTTACTGTTTTTATTTGCAATTCCGGTCACGTTAACTTGGAAGTTAGCAAATGAAAACAGAGGAAAGTGCCTTAAAGCAACAGGGCTGGGGGGGTTACACGACATGGCAGGTCATGGGACAGGGACAGTTGTCTGTAATGCCTTGCGGTAAAGATGTGTCATTGACTGAGAAACCCTATTGTTTCGGTTTCACTTACGGGATACACTGGCTTTGTCCTCATCTGCATAATTTTGGGCGCTATGACTTCACCAGTCTGTGCCGTGCGCCCCTGAGACATCTTGCCATGACATCAGTGTCTGCAGTCATACAGAGGATGTCTCTCTCTCTCTCTCCGCCTGGTGTTCCACTAACTAATTTACCCCAAAGTGAAGGTCGGCAACCTCAGTCCAGTAAACTTATCCAGAGGGTCACATGGGTGGAGGTAGAAGATTTGGTGAGGAGTGTGAAAAAAACAGGGATGACGAAGGTGAGGGGGGGAGGAAGAAGGCAAGAGGTGATGGTTATCTAATGTTTAAGGTGTGGAGGTGGCACAGAGGTGTGAAGGGCCTGGTAGGTAGCCTGGAGAACCAAGATTACAAAGCAAAGACTCGCGTCACAATAGAGGTGTGAACCAGAAGAGGAGTCTCAGAGGAGTGTGAAAAAGTACAGAATAAAAGGGAGGGGATGTGGCAGTGCAGGTGATGACAAGGTGATGATAGGTCAATGTGGAGCCTGCTGAGAGTCATGGAGACATGAGAAAAACAAATAAAACATCTAAGTTCACTTCAGAAGTTTGTGAAAGGGTCATTAGGATCCATTTTTCCTCTTTGAAAAATCCAGCTCAGTATTTATGCGAGAAAATAAAGACCTCATGAGGATAAGTGGCTTAAAATGAACCTAAAATCTACAGCAGTTATTAATTTGTTCAAGTATATTTGACCACATCCCTTTTTTGTCTCTTAAATACCCCCTAGATAGGTCAAGTAAAGAAAGAAAGGTATGATCTCACTGTGGGAAACGCCTACACATCCACTTTCATTATAAATTGACAATGTCATCACACAGGGGTAGAGTTACGTATGAGCAGCAGACTGGACACTTCAAGGCTATTTGACCGAAATGATAGATACTTAGTGGTGCAGTTCTTCCTTACAAAGCCTTTATTATGAGTACTTTGTGGTTTGTCGCTGTCCTTCAAATGGGCCATTTCTCTCAGACTGTTCTCTTAATAGCAGTGATATTGACTGGGAAGTGCCACCGCTGTTAGGCAGGAGACAGTATGACATCATTCTCTTTGTGTTGAAGTATTAAGTCTGTGACTGTCTGCTGTTTGTCTGAAAAGCTGCCAGCGACTTGATTTGTCTGTCTGCTCGGTGTTTGCCAGGGATCCCTTCCTGGCGCAGCGCCAGAGGACGGAAAGCAGGCGGGGTTGTATTCCTTCTTAAGGTGCCGTCTCTTAAACAATGTCCAGTATCAGACATCCTGGACCAGGATGTCTGATACTGAAGCACACGCTCATGACACATATAGACTTACTGAAGCGACATAATGCACAGGAGAAACGAAACCATGTGGTGATATAAATCCACAGAAAATCAGCAGCGGTTTCAGAGATAAAGCAATAAATGTAGATAAGTGAGTCTGTCTACTTAACAGCTAGGTCAAACATGTGGGCAGCAGCAGAAAGTCCTGCACAGCAGGCTGAAGGCTACACACCAGCATGAGGAGAAGGTAGACTGAAGGTCAGAGAAGCAACAGTTACTATGGAGCAAATTTACCCCAAAGATATAGTTACATACAAAATTATTAGGCCATCACAAGTCATCAAAAACAATGGATATGCAATCAAGTACTAACTCCTGTGTGTATCATGTGGCTAAAAAAGACAGTAAAGAAAACACTGAATGTCTAAAAGCACTGTTTCTGTCAGTACAGTGTCATAGATATTGATGTAAGAACTGACAGTGCTCAGCATAAATTCAGTTCAGTTCAGTTTATTGCCATTTTGCAGTATATGTATAGTAAATGAGTCCATTCCAACAGATTTGTCATAAAACCTTTAGTTTTCTTTGAGAATCAACATTTCTATGGAACATTATACAACATATGTTCTCAAATAAGGAAATGTTCTATAAAACTCTGCTTAAACTGTGCTCATGTTGATTGAGGATTAAAATCTTACTTTTCAAAGAGGGTGTACTTATTTATGATGAGCAATGTCCATGATTTTGGTTATTATCAAGAAAACCATGGAAAATGGATAGATATCAGCTCTTATATTAAACTCTTATGAGCTATTTCAGTTGTTATCAATATATTTGTCCAAAAAAACCATGTACCTTTAGTTGTATCAGGTATTAAAATGAACAAGAAATTGAAGAAAACATATTGTGGTCTAATATTTTTTTTTTCTGCAGCTATACCTGTTTATATTATGACATAATATAATGATGTAGTGACAGAACATATTACAGAGCAGTTATATTTTTGGTAAAAGCTTGTATGATCATTCCAAACCCAGTGACCATGATAGTAGACAATGATAATTCAGCAGTATTTTACATCAGAAATCAAGAATGATGACTATATAATGACTAGATGATTATATAATATTGAGTTTAATGCATGTTTTTGAGACTTTTCAGCTTCATTATGAGTTTCAAAACACCTGTTAGAAAAATCAGATTACAGTTACATAGCTTGTTATGGTTTCAACAGGGTGGATAACTATCAGTAACATAGACCTTTAAATAAACCAAAATGATATTTTCTTTGCAAACACTATGCTACACTTGATTTCTGTTGCCCATCTTGCCCACGTCTCTTGGCTTCTACTGTTTCTCCTTTGTTGGAACATAACAGAGGTGTTGATGGAAAGGCTCCTCCGCTCTCCGGGGATTCCACCTCCTGATGTGACTGACAGAAATAGCCGACCCAGCTTGACCCTAAAGAGGTTTCTTTGTTGAAGCCACTGTCATTATTCCTGGGCTGTCCCCAGCTGCAGGTGGCCAGGAGCTTCCTGCCGAGTGCTGGAAAATCCCAGAGTCAGCACATTAGCTTGTCAAAAGGACCTGATAAGACATCCAAGGAGGTTTAACAAGGAGAGACCCTGAACCCCCACTGAGCCTTTAGCCCCCCCCCCAGTCACTGCTGAACAGCTGTAAGCGGCGCTGGCTGTTTCACCAACTAATATCAGCTCCAATATCTAACACTGCATGAATCCCACATGATTAATTAATACTTAAATGTGTAGTTAAAGTCTCTTCAGGGCCTCTGGGGATATTTCACTTTTTGTTGCCAATGTCTTCTGGCATTTGTTGAAGCCTATTTGCTTTAAATGAAAGCATTCCTAGATCTATATTTATAAATACACAACAACTCTGCATTATATAAACTGCATGTAGTTAGTTTTCTTGAAACATTAAAAATTCAAATTCAAAGTTAAAGTTCATCGAGTTCATAAAGTGATCTTCACTGAAACAGTGTGGTACAGTTGAAATAAACAAACATGACCCTTCATTGAGTGCATACATCCTGAGCCAGCAGTGGTAGGGGGTATACGGCTTGAGGTGGGAGTCGAAAGAAAACTTCACAGCGCATTTGTCTGGTCTGAGAAATCAATAAACCTGCTTTCATGTGAACTTCGCAGGAAAGAATGACCCAGAAACTCTCTCACAAGTTAATTAGTGATTATGTTTGCAGTTTATTTTCGACTCCTGCAGGGAAGTTGCCTCTGGGTGAAGTGAAAGGGTGAAAAGATACAGAAGGAAGATGTGTTTTTTTTAAATTATTATTATTATTATTAAATACATTGGCAGTATATAGTTCTTTTCTTTGGCATGCGAGACTGCCAACATAAAATATGCATGATAATCCATATGTTGAGTCTTTTGCATAAATATTTAACATTCCAGCCACATACTGGTATACAGCAGGAGACTTTACATTGTGATAACAGTGGAGAGGTCTTAAGTGCAATGTCAATCTCTCACTCCATGATTATTACTGGCATTCTGATCAATAAATCATAACGTCTGACAGACTGAATCAAAAGACTTGGTTGAAACGAAACCAAAGAAAAGGAAAAAAAAAAAAAACTTTGTCGGCTACCTGGATCCAAACATAAAAGAACAAAGTCTATCTAGGGGGAAGATATTGATCGTGCGCCATAGAGAGGTGTGCAGAGTTCAGGTGCATGTGAATACATAGTTTATGGATCTGTGCGTTCATCATTTGGTGGGACAGATGTTGAGGTTATTATGAGGTGAAGGTTAGAAGTTCAACCTCAGCAGCTTTGGAGAGATGTTGTCTGAAGGTTACAGGAAGGTTACAACTAGTTACATCTTTTTTTTTTTGATGCACAAATGGATCAAAACACCTTCAGATTTCATATTTAATCGGCGCATCAGTAATTTGAACAATAGCTTTGTTTTTCAGTGGCTAAAAAGGAAGATGAATTTTTAAAGGATTTAAATACCTTGAGGATGTTATTTATGGACGATGGATTTTGTTTGATTTTCATTATCTAAATTCTCTCCCACTTGAAAGGGGACCCTTCCCCTCCATTAATAATTGACATTTTATTACTTATCCCCCTCATCGTGGCAGGCTTTGATGTGAGCTGTGTTCTTTTATCAGCACAGTACTATGTATTGATCGTTGAGAAGATAGGAGCTCTATCAAAGGGATTCCTCGTGGGGCAGTCAACACCCGGTCACCTCATACTCCTGGAATGTGGTCAAGCACCGGCCCCGCTCACTATCACATCTCTTCGCATCCCTTTACTTCTTGTCTGGTTCATGTTGTCTGAGAGTCGCTTATCTGGGTTAAATATTCCCCGGGAATAATAAAGGGATGGAAATGACATCATCTGAAATGGAGAGATGACAAGCTCAGCAAGAGAGTTACACTAAAATAAGAATAATAATATATTTATTTCAGGAGTTACACAGAATAAGTTCATTTATTAATGTATTTATTTTAGTAGTTAAACCAGAATAAGTTTGTTTAATAGTGTTTATTTCAGAAATTACACCAGAAAAAGTTAATTTATTAATATATTTATTTCATGAGTTACACCAGAATAAGTTCATTTATTAATATATTTATTTCATGAGTTACACCAGAATAAGTTCATTTATTAATATATTTATTTTAGGAGTTACATCAGAATAAGTTTGTTTAATAGTGTTTATTTCAGGAATTACACCAGAATAAGTTCATTTATTAATATATTTATTTCAGGAGTTAAACCAGAATAAGTTCATTTAATAACATATTTATTTCAGGAGTTAAACCAGAATAAGTTTATTTATTAATGTGTTTATTGTAGGGATTACACCAGGATAAGTTCATTTTTTAATATATTTATTTTAAGAGTTACACCAGAGTAAGTTTGTTTAATAATGTTTATTTCAGGAATTACACCAGAATAAGTTCATTTATTAATATATTTATTTTAAGAATTACCCCAGGATAAGTTCATTTTTAAAAATATTTATTTCAGAAGTTGCACCAGAATAAGTTCATTTATTAATTTATTTATTTTAGGAGTTAAACCAGAATAAGGTTGTTTATTAATATATTTATTTCGGGAGTTACAACGGAATAAGTTAATTTATTAATATATTTATTTTCTTCCATTTTCAAGCATTGACTTTTCTTTGTTGGTCCCGTGTACAGAGTCTTCTCTCCATTATCAGTTAAGTCTCGTGTTCTGTCTGAGCATTACTGTGGACGATGATCTCATTCATAATGCTCATTACGGTTCACTGGAGATGCTTATCATCAACTGAGAAACAAACAACTGTGGACCATATGTAAACACTATCCAGTATGGGTTGTTCAAGCAAACATGGTGTTGCTGTTCAGTGGCTTGGCACAATTATCTGTGTAAACATCCTCGGTCGGTTATCATTATTGATGAAAACACAGATACTTTCACCATTTTTTTTATAAAATAAATAGGCGTAAAACATTTTTTTATCAAATATAACAGTGAAATAGGTCAGATTTTCACATTTAATACATCTGAAAGAAATTTGTGAGAGCTGTTTCCCTCTGCCGGACTGTTTCTTTCTTTAATTTTAGTAAAATTATGTTTTTTTAATTGATTAGTAAAAGTGTATCCTTGGACATATAGGATTAGTATGACAATATGACAGTATGTTAGGGTCATGTTACAGAAAAAAGGCAGATTTTTTTTACACAAAAGCCACAGTATTTCAAGAATAAAGTTGTTATTTTATCACAATATTTACTAATTTAGTAGAAATTAAGGAATCATGTATCGTCAAATGATGCAATAAAACAGTAAGCCCCAAATCTTTGATTAAATATACACACAGCAGCTGCTGGATGATGCATTCGGGTGAGCTTGGCGCTTTGACAACTGGTAGTAATAACCCTTTTTCTCAGTAGAAACAAAATTCATAGAAAATTATAACTTTTTTTTTTTTTTAGATATTACAGCTTTTTCAGGTAGCTTATTTATTTGTTTGTATGTTTGTTTAATCAGGAAAAACTCACTGATATTATAAATCCAGGCTTAGACCAGCTGCAGCACAGTTAACAAGGTTTCAGGATTGCAAACCAAACATATTTACACAGACATCATATGAAACACAAGTAATATTTCAATTTTTATTAGTATATTCTGACTTTTTCCTCAAAATATCTATTTTTTAATCCTCAGAGTGGCCCTAATACTCCTGTGTAAGACTGGCTTTAGGTGCAGAATAAAAGGGATGATTTTCCGAGTGTTAATGGCTTAGACTGGATTTAGATACTCTAGGACTGACTGGTTATCACGCAATGACAACAACATACTGTAACAACAACCAGACACCAGAAAGTATTAGTCACACACACGTGGAAAATGGCTCAAGAGTGTTGTGTGAATGATAAGCTCTATCCCGCTCCACGTGAGATGGATTATAATTTCAAGAGATTTATATAATCCATCTATATTGGCAAACATATTGCTCTGTTTATGATATCAGACTTTCTACCATCTAAATACATTTCATACATTTAAGACCCATATGCTGCTTTGAAGGCCACACATTGATTGTTATCTGACACTCAAAGACCAATAGTCAAAAGCACTTACAATGAAGCATGAAGGGAGACCTAATGAGCGTATCCTATTTAACCCAACAAATAATGGCCACCTATGAAAATACATAGTCCATTTTCACCAGCGAACACTTAGAGACCATTAGCAGTACTGTAAGAGCCAGAACGACTTTCTATCATCAATATCCCATAAGTGCAGCGCTGCATGTACGACGGTGATATTCTCCCAAGCTGCTGCTGCTGATGACTTGTCTGGCCTGACTGACAGCACTTTTGTTTTCCGCGGATTAGGCAATCTGACTTCATCACACTCCATGAGGGGGTTCGCGTAACGCTGCCTGGAGGTCACTACACCCATGTGACCCCTGCTGTCTACTGGCTGCCCCGATGACAGGCCGTCAGCCCTCCAGACCGAGACTAGACAGTGGACATAATAACCCCTCCCGAGTCGCATTGACACACACCATCCTTTCTTTACACACACATGCGCAATCTTGACACACTTTTTGAACCTCCTGACCAGAGTTTAAATTTTTAATGGAATATACATTAAGGAGCATTCATGGACTGATACATGATGTTTGCCCACAGCTAATATTTCAGCAGACTGTGTATCAGATCAGGATTGAATGATTGATTTTCTATCAGGCTGCTTTTCTTGAATGAATAATTCAGGATTATAGCTTGTGACACCTTCAGCATCTTCTATTACCTGCTTTTCATTATCAGCTTTAGTTTGATTTATGAAAATATGCTCTAAAAATAACAGAAATGACTAAATGAGGAGTAGAGATCAGGTGAAAACATGACTTATCTGCATGCATGCCTTCAGTAGTTGTTGTCATAGTAGTCTCATTGTGTGCTGTATGTGGGTTTTGGCATATGCACACACTGTATGTTTTTTTTTAGCTCGCTTATAAGAGATGGGGGTAAGTGTACGTGCCTTTCACGACTTTCTCTCTTGGCCTCCTGTCTGTGATGAGAAATGGGAGACGGCAGTGTCTGAGGTCACACGCTGATTACTTGTCCCCACATGGGGTCAAATGACTCTTAAATGTTTTGTTTACACTTCTACAAACACGTCTAGGCGCTGAACCAAGTATAGTGAACCTAACGATTGCATAAAACTCTCGACACTGAGTTCCTGCATTTGGTGTGTAACGTGACGCATGGATAAAAAGGTGCAACTCACAAGGACAATGTGTAATTGACAGACAGAAGTGTAAGGCATTACATTTTTAAAACTTTATGGAAAGTTTCTGTATATAGTTGTATAGTTGTGAAGGGAAAAATGTCAAGCTAATAGTCAAATACAGTCGTGGAAAAAAGTATGAGAGCACCCTATGTTTTCTTCAATTTGTTCATTTTAATGGTACATTTGTTTAGACAAATATAATAACAACAAAAAGAACTCATAAGAGTTTAATTTAAGAGTTAATATCTAGCCATTTTGATGTTTTGAAACTTAAAATGAAGCCAAAAAGTTTCAAAAACATGCTTTAAACCCAACATCATATAGTCATACAACCATAACATAAGTGTTTACCAAAAAAATAATTGCTCTGTAATATGTTCTGTCGTTACACAATACATTATGTCAGCACAGATACGGTCAAGGAAAAAAATATTAGACCACCCTATATTTTCTTCAATTTGTTGTTCATTTTAATGCCTGGTACAACTAAAGGTACATTTATTTGGATAAATATAATGATAACAAAAATAGCTCATAGTAGTTTAATTTAAGAGTTGATATCTATCCATTTTCCATGGCTTTCTTGATAAAAACCAAAATCCCATAAGTTCTTAAATCAGTATTTGTGGCATTGTACTGACAAAAACAACGCTTTTAAGCATTTCATGTTTTCTTTTCTATTTAGTCACATGATACACACAGGAGTTGGTACTTGATTGTATAACCACTGTTTTTGACAACTTTTGATGGTCTAATCATTTTTTCCTTGACTGTATATGCAATATTTAATCTTTGATATGTTTAAAGCATTGACAATATTATACTGCCAAGATTTGTGGAAATACTGTGAGTTATGATGACCAAAGTTGTGAAGGTATGTTTGATGTTTTTGTTATGAGTTACATTAATAACTACACACAGGAGTTAGTACTTGATTGCATAACCCTTGTTTTTGATGACTTTTGATGGTCTAAATATTTCAAAGTCAGATTATGTTATTTATTCTGTTTGTTTATGTAACAGACAGTCATTTCCTACAAATGGCATGACACACCTGTTACCTGTAGTTGTTTTGGATTTATAATAAGTGATAGTCTGGTATGCATGAAATCATGAAGAGTCAGGAGGGACTAGATTCATGTGTTGATTCACAGCTTGAAGAAAGAGGATATTGCAGTGTTTTTTGTTTAATAGCTCCTGCATCTTTCAAGAGCATCTCTAGTTTCAGCTGGCTTGAGTCCTAGAGCTGGATGAACAAGTGCAGGATAATTATCCGCACCAGTGTTAAGTACAAATTGCACAGACCTGCTCTTGAAAGGACTTGCCGAAGCACATCAGATACAGTTAACTCTCCCATTTGGCTGTTAACCCACACTGACAACTGCTTGTGCAAATACAGGAAAATATAGAACACATGATGAGTACACACAAGTACAGCCGAATCAAAAGATGACCTCGACCTTGACAACTTATCATGAAACTGTCTTTGCTGCAGGAGAAGTGAAGAGCATGACTCAGTATATTTTGTTACACCTGTATGACAATAACAAGGACAGGTGGCCCGAGGAGACTAAAGTCATATTTGATGTCCAACATTAGACTTCTTACACCTGAGGAGTGTGACATCATGATGACTTTAAGCTGATAACCCAGCAACAAACCAGCAGTTGTTGTGAGGATAAAGGATTAGCCACCATTTGCTTTGCTGCTCTTTGAACCTGAAAAAAACCAAAAGAAAGAACCTCACATGAAAGGCCCAAGTTGCTGAGAATGCACAGAATTAGGGCACTACCTCTCTTCAAAGGGGTTGAGTCACTTCAAGCACAGTGTTGGAGACCTCTGTGCAAACTCCCACTGACGGAGGTTGGTGCTATTTGTCTTTGTAGGTGACGGTTTGTGTGTATGTGTGTGGGTGAGATTTTCTTTTTTGTCTGTATGTTGACCATGTCTGTCTGGCGTATCAGGTAAGGTCTCTGTCTCCTTCCTACATTGTTAGTGGATAATGAGGTGTGATTAAATATGAATGCTAAGTGTTTGGTGGCTGGAGCCCAAAGCTGAAACCGGATCCAGTGGAGCCCACAGGCAGCATAATTAGTAGCTGATGATAGATGCCATTAATGGTGCTTTTCCACACAGCGCTTACAGGCCTCTAAGCTGGACCTCCACGCTGCAGGTCGTCTTGAAACCATCCACAGTTAATTAAGTTGCAAATAAATAAATCCTAATACAGCTGTGGTAGGTCTGCACTGCTTTAAAAGACAGCACTGATTGTAATCTGCTTTCTTTAAATTGTTTAATGATCAACAGTGATTAAATGTTAAGCCATTTGTTGCGTTTATTTGATCTCTTTTTATTGTTACCTCTGGGGATTTGATGTTGAAAGCATGATGAAAATCCTGTAGAAAACAATATCAGCATTTCAAAGAGCTGAAGGACCAGTGTGACGCCTTTAATGGTGGAGAAAAGCCCTTTGTGCACACTTGAAGGGCTGTGTTGGGTTTTGAGGGTTCTTTGGATTGTCATAACCCTGGTGTGAGATTGACTCATTCATGGTGAGTGGCCTCCAAGTCTTCAACCTCTGCTTCTGTGCTGCGTGGCTGTGGACACCGCTGTGCTGCCTTACTTCAGAGAGAGACAGTCAGAGTCATGTCCACAGCTGTTAAGACATGCATGCTTTGAGGTGCCGTGGCTTTAATGTGTGAAGAAGATTAAACAGGGCGTCTTTGTGGTGGCCGGGTAACTGGTCAGCTCTCCCACAAAGTTACCCAGTCTTATCTCCACTGCACGTTTCTGTTTCTCTGCATGTTTGTGCACGAGTAGCCGCCGCCTTTTAGAAACCCTCATGATCTCCAAAGAGTGAGGAAAACAGCTTGACACATCAGTCAGTCTCATTTAGTGAAGCATAGTGTTTTGAGACGACTCTTGCCTACGAATAGCCGCTGGGCAAAATATTGAAAGAAACCCAGACACTCACTCTGTGTTTCAATTGATTCTTCTCGCTTGACTTAAAAGCATCACCTGCAGTATGAGAGTTTCTGGACTTGGATGTGCCATTGTGTGTGAGGGCAACAGTCGCCCAAAGCGAAGACAAATTACGGTTGGTTCAGGAAAAGGTCAGTGTATGTAGAGTAGACATCCCACAATAGTTTCAAGTGTTCTTTTTCCACTTTTTCTCACAGAGGAAAGTCCACGAACAAAAGAGGAGTATATTAAAGGATTATGGTGGCTGTGTCTGTGGCAACAATCTATAGCAATTACAGGGTTTCAGACAAAATGGTCTAAAGAGGATAAATGATCAATCGACCAAGTGCAAAATGGGGGCTTTGTCAGACAAAACTGATCAAATGATTCCAAAAACCGAATGCACATCATGCAGATAATTGTGCATACATTGAGAGATTTTTACAGGAAATGTAGTGATGGAGTCCTGAGTCATCACCTGACTAATTACAATACAAAGCCGTGGCATGTTCTTTACAGTAAGTCCCACTGCTCTTCAAACGCGGGATGTGGATATTTGAACAAACAGCTTTCTTTTGAGAATACGGATCATTTTTTTATGTAGGGGACAAACACAAAGGCTTTTGTATCTGAGTCACTGTGAGAGTGTGAGGTTTGGCCGGTAGTCTGCAGCCAGACAGGGATGTGCGACTACCAGACAGCACTTACAAAGGTGGCTGTTTGTGTCACTGCTCTCAGTTACGGGGCTTAGATCAGGTGTCATTGCTTCATAACTAGGGCGTGCTCCTCACCTTCACAAATTGTGAAAGAGGCTGGGTTCATGGGCCTAAATTACCTCAATCCACCTTTCTCCACCTGCCACATTATACAATTTGTGTTGACCTAAGAGGACCTGTGAGGGTTTGCAGACTTACATAGAATAATAGATATACTTTCACCCTCTATACTTTTCATTCTGCTGTCATGACAGTTGCGCAACTCTCTTTTAGAAATACTGCTCTATCTCTCTAAACAGAAACTGTGTTTATGGCTTAAAAGAATGAATGTGGGTGATTCGCTTTTTGAGGCAACATTTATGTACTCATGTTTCACTTAGCCTCATTTTTTCTAACGTGCAAAATATTTATAGCAAAGTAATTTAATTAAGTGTTTTAGTATTTGTCATTATTTAAACATAATTTAAATGCATTTCAAATATTATTTTATATTTTACATTCCTTTTTGGTGACACACATGCTCAATTTCATGTGTCCCAAAGTGCCATGTTATCAAGTTCCTCCAGAAGTATGTCATAAAATTAAAAAAACTTTTTTTTTTAACCCTTTCATGCTTAATGGTCACTACAGTGGACAGATATTCTCTTGTATATTCATGGGTTTGGTTGTTTTAGTTTCATATCAGGGGCGACATGGGGGTGCAGTGGTTAGCACTTGTGCCTCACAGCAAGAAGGTCCTGGGTTCGATTTCAGCACCATGACTGGTAGGACCTTAGCGGTGGAAAGAAACTGGTGGAGTTTACACGTTCTTCCTGTGTCTGTGTGGGTTTTCTCTGGGTACTTTGGTTTCCTCCCAGCATCCAAACACATGCACTGATGAGTTAATTGGTTAATCTGAAATTTCCATAGGTGTGAATGTGAGAGTGGTTGTTTGTCTTTATATGTCAGCCCTGCGATGAACTGGCGAAATGTCCCGGGTGTACCTTAAATAGCTGGGATGGGCTCCATGCGACCCCCATGACCCTGGTTAAGATAAAGCAGGTTCAGAAAATGAATGAATGAATGAATGAGCTCCATATCAGCCAATGGAGTGGACACTTCTACACCGTCCCATACACTGACATTCATACCATTACTGTAACTTCGCTGTTCTTGATAAACCTGATCTGCAGTTACATGCTTTGAGTGCAAAAAACAATTGTTAACTGTTATTAGATTGTAATTAGCAAGGTTTTTTTTTTTTTTGGTGTATTATCGCCGTGAAGTGAGTAAAAACTAGTATTAGAATATTAAAATGTGAGAAAACATCAAATAAGCAGCATTAAAAATGTTCTTATTTTATTGTTTTCATTCATTTTCTGATATTGGGTTTTAAATTAGATGTTTCTTTGCTTCAAAAATTAAATGCATTGTGCAGCCGAGTGGACATCTTTGTAACTCCATGAAAAAAGACCCTCAATCACATTCTTTTTTTTTTTTATGTCTAATGAGAAATAAAACACTCAAGAAAAAAAAAATGTGACTAAGGTTTTCATAATCCATGCATGGAAGGGTTAAAATAATTTGATAGACTAAACTACACTTTATTTTACAATGCAATTGAATCTGGTGAAACTGTAGTTCTTAGTTACTATTTTCATCTATTGTACATGTCCCAGTAGTAAGTTTCCTCCTTGTTATAATGTGGTTAGTTGCCTTAAAAAAGCAATAACTAAAATTCCATAAAAACCATTTACAGAAGTGACATCATTTGTTTTTGGCAGGAATTTGACTGGAAACTGAGATAAACATCAGCTGTCACTCTCACATTACTTTTTTTGGTCTTAAACATGTTAAACCTGTATGGATAACTCTTAAAGTTCCGTCCTGTTATGATCAGTTATGAGAAATGTTGATTCAATAGAATTAAAACATACATTTATTCGATTTAGTTACTAAAGGTGTGTTAATCTATTGAAGGTTAGCTAGCTAAATGTTGATCAGTTAAAGAGCTACAGCTAAATTAGACAAAAACATTCCACCCTGTTAGGTTCATAGACCTAATAGGGTAAAATTCTAAAGAAATAATATGATAATTATATATTATTAAATATTATTGCTGTAATTAATGATATTATTAATTCAGATAGATAGATAGATAGATAGATAGATAGATAGATAGATAGATAGATAGATAGATAGATAGATAGATAGA
>JAPTGZ010254171.1:0-14506 GCA_029814645.1 Fowleria isostigma | reverse complement strand
AAACAACAACAAAAACAAATGACTGATGAGACTGAATTATAAAAATGATAGGGTGTTAACGGATTTGAAGGCGTTCACTGTGAGTCATCAGGACTATTATGGTACAACATGTGCCAGGACTCATTGCAAGCAATGTCTAGTATTTAAAATAAACCACGGAAATGTTCAATACTGTCTGCCTGTTTGTCTAGTTTATCACAGTGACAAAACACTAGGAATTCAGCACAATATGTGCTATAAATCATTAGAAATGGTTTTAATATTTTTAGCAGCAGCTGCATACTTTCTTACAGTTACATAATCATAGGTTATATTGACTTGGACACATGTGAGGGTTGTTTATCCACTCCAAATGGAACATGTTGTACATGAGCTGCATATTGCCACATTCATTTTAAATATAGGATATTCTTTTGTTGGTACCATGAATAGGAAATTTGCAGTGTTATGGCAGATAACAGATAGTAATTCTAAAAGCTAGGTTCAAAGTAAGAAATCTAAAAAGTATGAAAATATACAATAAATACAAAATGTAACACCCAGTAGAAGTAGTAATAAGATGTAAGCACAGAAAAAGTGTATATAGAAAAGGAAAGTATAAAGTATAACAACAAGTGTTGGGCTTTGCTGAGATCCTTGTACTAATAATAATCACAAACTGTAAGAAAGAAACTTGTTTATACCTTTGACCTAGTTTTGCTTTTACTTCTAGGAAAGTAGAACAGTGTGCCACAGAAATGTGCAGCTTAAAATGTGGAGTGAATGAAAACCCTTTTTTCCCCTCCTCACATTTGGCACGTGCACATGTTTCTGCAACGTGATCAGACAGGCAAAGAAACCCTATCTGCGCCCCACTCCTCCCAACCATGCCCCTATATGCTCTGTATGTACTGGAGGGGCATGTAGTCTTTCATAGTCTGATGTGTACTGGCTGATGTGTGCTGTAGTTCCTCCCTGCACAAGCACACACTGATCATGTGAATGTTGGATCGACTTATCTGTAGTGTCGTAAATGTCTCCTCAGTTGCTTTAACAACCAAAATGCCACTATTGCACATGTTTCTGGCGTAACTTTGACAATGGCAGAATTTGTTGTGTTTGTGAACTTTTTGATTAAAACTTGGGGTTTATGGGTTCAAGGGATGCTTGGCTGCACAACTGGAATTTTTAAAACAGTGACCTCCCACTGTTAATGTAAGAAGTTGCAGACTTTTCCAAGCATTCTGAAAGAAAATGTTTCATGATCTTAGTGCTGACAATATTGTTGTCATGTAATCTTTTGTAAAAGCTTTGCACAGCAACAGATAAACAGTGTACTATTATTTGTTGTTAAAGGCCAATAAAACACAAAAAAAGGAAAAAAAAAAATTGTACATCCATACATTACAGTCCTGCAGCAGAAAGGATTCTTGAAGTTTGTTGGTTTTTTTAACAGGCTGTTGGAGAAATGCCAGCTTTTCCAAGAACTAGAGTACAGTTGTACATTCTTTGGCCCTGTGACAATACAAACATTATTATATGGATAGATTCATGAAATTCAAGATTATATTGGAGGCAAGGAAAAAATATAAGTATAAAACACTGCACAGGTCTTAAGAATTTAGGTTTTATTAAAATAATATTAAAAATGTAAAGAGTAAACAATAGCTTTTGATTTCCTTTTACAACAAAGGTTTGAAACACTGTGTGTTTCAAGTGAGACATCATGTTTTAGTGTGAATCTTTAAAAGCATCACATTCTTCTGTTGTTTTTATACAGTGCAAAGCACACAAATACATAAATACATTTCTCTGTCTTTGCAGTCAAAACATGAAAAGCACAAAAGTGTAAGTGCTGAGGAGAATGATGATTTTGTAAGGTTAAGATACATAAATATGATATTCATCCAAAAAGTCAGCACAGTCTATTTTGTATTAAGTCATATCTTTGCGTAGAACACACAAACCCGAGAGAAATAAAAAACATGTGTGGCAAGACTTCATCTCCCTTTAGAATATCAACAAAGCACCAGTGGAGGAGTGCCTTATGTAGTCCTTTATGCAGTTCCCACTCGTAGAGATATTTGCTCTGGGGGTTTGATCCCACCACGGACAAAGTTCAAAACAGCCTCTTCAATTCCAAAGAGATGATCATCCTCTGCCTCTGGACAGTAAATCCTCATGAACTCAGCCAAGCGGACCAGGTATTCAATATTGTGGCCAGTTTTGCCGCTGCAGGTGGAAATCTGGGCGGCAATCTCCTGGTTGGAAGCCGGGCCGAGGTAGATGGGGTTGTCAGAAGTAGCGATGTACACGAGGGCAGGAAGGCTCCCCTGCCCTTTTTCCCTGGGGATGAACTCCACCATTTCTGTTACATAACCCCCCAACTTCACCTCCCTGATGTTGAGGTACTGAAGAGACTCCTCTATCTGGGAGTCAGTCACCTCATACGCTACTCCCCATGTGCAGGCCTGTATGGAACACACGTGGAGTCGAGTTATTTCATAAACTTTGACTTTGACTTGGAAAAAAATGAAGCAGTGAAGCAATCACAAATACACCTCAGGGAATTTGAGAAGCTAAATACATGTATTATAGAGTGACCCCCCACTGAATACAGCTATAAGTGTTATGATCTCTGACTTCTTAGATTTAGTCTCTGTGTAGGAGTAAGAAAGCTGATATAAAGCCTGTTCAGGAAAGGTTAGGATTATAGGTTCACTTAATTTTAAGCCTTACATTACGAGATATCATATAAACATTAAACATAAAGTAGGTCACATATTCATTGTGAAATATGTAAATAACCTCATAGCATAACTGTCTAAGTCATATTTTTAGTCAAAGTGAGATTGATATCTGCAAACTTTACACTCCTAACACTGATGCTTTGTATCATTGGTTACATCCTGAAAAATATATATGACATTCAATTCTGCTGTGAGGTTAACAAAATGTAAATGTAAATGATATCAGTTTGGATGTCTGGTTAAACAAGTTCTCCTTCCAGATTTATCATGAAAGAGGGTAAAACATTACTCCTTCTATACAGTCGTAGTGGTTGTACAGTAAATCAACAGATCCACTACTGAAGGTTCTATAGTAGCCAAGGTGCCTTCAAGGCAAGAACACACGTACCTCTTGATCCTCCACCAGTGTGGCCACTCTGCCAGGCTGTAAAGATAAGGACATGAGAAAAAGACAATAATGATTATGTTACAAATTCAATACATAAATAGACAATACAGAGGAAATATGTGTATAGCCTACTGTACATAGAATTTTGCATTGATAAAAACAGAACTATCCAATGATAATTATTAAAGAAATAAAGAGAATATCTAATAATGTCAGTAATAATGAGTAAAGCTCTGGTCCCACCTTTTCCTTGTCTCCTCGATGGAAGTCATCTCCATGCCAGAAACGCCTTTTGTACCCTTTAATGAAACCGATTTTGCTTCTTCTGTATGCAAAATCAGGTTTCCACACCAAGGAGCCGTATCCAAATATCCACAAGCTACTTTTTTCCTTAATAATATCCTGAGGTTTCATTGTAAACACTTGTCTGTTGAAAAATAAAATAAAATGAGAGAGAGAAAAAGAGAAAAACAAAGACTACTTCTGTCAATAAGTATCTTCTCTTCGGTATCCGAGTCTTTTCTCCATATGACACATTTCACCGTGACTATTATATAGTCCTAAAAGGTTTCGCATCATCCAAAATGTTATCATAAAAGATTATTTCAAAGTGTCAATTCTGTCCCTCTACGTTCTGTTCCCTGATGTACAAACACGTGTATTTGTTGTTCAGGGCACGTCAGAACGAGAGGGTGTCGTCCAATCATATCACAGAGGGGGCGGGCTTAGATGGTGAATTAGCCAATCAGCATTTACATAGCTGGACAAGAATAACGAGAGCAAAGAAGCCATGAAAACAACACTTCCCCAGACAGGGTGGCTACAGTCACAAAGAAAATGAAATGATCTTGTAGAGGGGTCATAAAGAAAATGAAAGGATCTTGTAGAGGGGGTCATAAAGAAAATGAAAGGATTTTGTAGAGGGTCAAGTATTAAATAGCATATATTTCTATTTTATCATGCATGACCTTGTATTTTTTTTTTCTTTTTCCCTTTTCTTTTCGGGTATTAACCTCAAATGTTGAAACCTGGTTAAACAGATTCCTGAATTATGACACCCATTTTATCTGTAGTAGGGGGCACCTAGTGTATACTTCAGAGTCCCTGTGGTAATCACATTACCTATAAATAGAACTATTTAGCTGCTGTACCTGTTATATCTGTGCTCTACTAAGCTCATTATGTGTCCGTGTTCAGCTTAGTGTGAAGCATCCTATTGTATCCATACAGGCTGAACTTGAGTGATTGTTTGGGATCACTTTCCCTCTGTCTTGCTCTTATACTTGCTGATATGCAAAAAAATTAGATGCAACTTTTCTCTAATTCGACAAAGCTTACTGCCCTCAAGTGGTGGCAAATGACATTGCTCTGTTTTCAAATAATTGGAATATTAAAGCTAAATAAGAGACAGCGATATTTTATGACTGTTTTGCACATTTTCTCAGTAAAACAGCCTTTGCCAATGCCTGGTTTTGTTAGATCTTGCTAGTTACCCTCCCCCCCATTCTGCTGTCAGCCATAATCATGAGGTAAATCATGTAGATTAGATCAGATTAGATCATTTCTGGTCTTTAAAGCCTTCTTCCTACAAGCCTGTAATATGCATCTACAGCCGAAAAAGTACTAAAAAGATTCATTCACAGGAGTAGTAATTAGAAAAACCACAAGGATTCTTTATTTTCACATACAGATTTGTAAAATATATTTCTTTTTGCTTACGTAATCCCTCACATTACTGCCAATTACATTACTGTCCACTGAATGATTGCTAGCACATTGATTTCACATCACACTGATGCAGATGTTAAGGATATAGACATGGAGGCATTAAAAAGGCTACCAATTCAGATATTCCTGCAATTATAGACAATGAAGCCACATCCACACCAGCTGACATACTTAAAGATTCTAGATGATTCCAACATTTAGACAAATTAGGAGCGCTATTTGACAACATACAAAGACCAACAAACAAACAGTGTACCAGATATGTATTCATTGCTTTTTTTTTTTTATCACAAAAAATAATAATAAAATAAAACACCAACACTTTAAAAATAAATTCACCTTTTTGGGGCATCAACTTAAAAACAGATGTACAAGTCATACTTCTAATCTCATCATATAAATATACAGTATATACAAAATAATCTTATAAAACATAGAGAAAGATCAGTGCTTCATATTCTTAAATTACAAATGAATTACTAATCTTACAAAACAAAACATTATTGGTTCAGTAATTTCCATTGAAGGCGTCCTTGGTACGATAGTCACTTCATGTGTATTTTTATTTAAGGGTGATCTTGCATAAGGTAAAACAAGGCCTTATTATGAGTTTCCCTGCATGGTGCAATAGCATATTGCATGTACTGATCTTTAAATTACCTCCATTTTGATGTGCAAAGGAACCAGGATAAGGCTGGGTACAATGTTTTTCTTTATACATACATAAGGCTTTGTGATCTACGCTGCATACATTCTTTATAAAAAGGGATTCAATTTACAGAAACAATAATCTTATGTAGCCTTCAAAATGAACCGTTTACAGTAGTTTCTGTCTCTTGTGTGATTTAGCACAATGCTGATTTTTGCTTGCATAGAGCATTGCAGGCTACAAAAAAACTGAAAAGGCTGGCTCCTTCCACAGGCTTGTTGGCAGTAAGTTGATTTGTTGATTGCTGATTACTGCAGTTAAGTGGAGAGGGGGTCCATAGAAATAATAATCATCTTCCAGTCAACATGCAGGCATAAACATCTTGGCCCGTCGCCCTTGGATGAACTTGGACGGAGCCAAAAAAGGGTTGAAAGGAAAAACATCCAAGGCGCATCCAGAAGTCAGATTTTCTCATTATTTCCCAACGTCTCTTTAGTCCTTACATTCTCACAAAGATTAGTAGCTTGAGTTCTATTGCATTCAAAGAGCACATGGCTCCATCCAGTTATCAAGTTTTCAAGAGCAGCAACTTACATTTAAATAAATCCAAGTCTCTCTACATTTGTAAACAGTCCACAAGAAATCCAATGCTGACAATGAACAATGTCTTCCATTTATTATACCTGAGAAGGAGGAAAACATGTCAGTGACTGGTCTGCAATCAACATATCTGACAAGTGTCAACATCAAATAAATATGCAGGTCATGCTCCTACAAAGAAAATTAAATTTTAAAAATCATAAAAAAAAAAACCAACTTACCTCTGTTGCAATGATGCATTCATTTTTCTCCTCTGCTATAACGAAGACAGACTGGTACATTGAATCTCTGGAAGAGCATATTGTTGATATTCTACACTCGGGCCTTTCACTGTGAAAATAAGATACACAGATACAAATTGAGGACAAAATGATACCTACCCTTAATCATTAATGACATCCACTTCCACACTAAACTGTGACATGAACACAGACGACTCAGTTTAAGTCAGCCCTTACCTGTACATTCTACTGAAATGGCGTTTGTCTTCTATTGTCTTTTCACAGTTTTCATCTTTGTCCAGAATGGACAGTTCATCCTTGTACCCCGTGGAGGTTTTAAAGTCCAGGTGGTAGTGGTTGATTTGTTTGTGATTAGACTTTTCCCTGGGACAGTCCACCTCCAAATCTATCTTTTTATTGGTGTTCTTAAGCTCTAGTGTTGAGATAAGGTTCTCTTTCTGAAGATCAACCTTAGAAAGGTTGTTCATTGTCTCTGAGTCCTGCTCATTGTTTCTCTGCTTCTTAATGTGGCGAATTATGACTATGAGCATGCAGAAAATCACAAAAACAGCCACCAGGCCTATTCCCATGCTGACGGCTACCAAGCTTAGCTTGTCACTGGACTCCCAGTGTTTGCCGGGGCTGGGTGTCCTGGCTGTTGGCTCCGTAGTCTGGCACTGAGGGCCACTGTAAGGGGTTGGGCAGATGCAGGTGAGCTGGCCTTTGGCTCCGGTGGTGCAGGTCCCTCCATTCAGGCAGGGCTGAGAGGCACAGCTGTCGATAAGCTTGTTACAGTGGTGGCCTGTGTATCCTGGAGGGCAGGTGCACGTGTAGTCATTGATGCGGTCTATGCAGGTAGAGCCATTTGCACAGGGATTGCTGGCACAGTCGTTGATGTTGATCTCACAGCGAAGTCCTGTGAAGCCTGACTTACAGCTGCATAGATGGAGGTTATCACGGATCACACAATGACCACCTAGGCAAAATAAAAAACAACATGAAATGAGCTTTATTTCACAGTTTCCTGACTGTGAATTTGCACAATACTGGACTATCTATCTATCTATCTATCTATCTATCTATCTATCTATCTACAATATTGTATTTTTTTTTCACTTATTACCATTTTTGCATTGCAGTGAGGTACATTTGTCCACTTTCCTCTCACAGTTGAGTCCAGTGTAGCCCGGTGGACACTCACAGATGTAACTATGCCCATTATTTGTCTCCTTGCACTTGCCACCATGGAAACAGGGTGTATCTGCACAGGTAAGCGTCTTGTGGTCGCAGTGTGTCCCTTCAAACCCTTGAGGACAAACACACCTATAGCTGTTCTCCAAATCCTGCAAGCAGAGACATACAAAGTTTATCAAGACGTCTGTCAGATATATTTTTTTATCGTATCCTGTTCATGGCTGCCCTAACGAACTCAATTATCCTTAGCATGAATTCTATTTACAGGAGCGGTCTGTGAACTGGGTCATCTACTGACTTGACAATCGATAGCATCCTCCTGGACTAGAAGATAGACCGAAGCAAAAACAAAAACAGGAAAGCCTGTGTTGTGGGAAAGGAGAGAGAGAGACTTCCGGACTCACCAGGCAGCGGCCTCCGTTGTGACAGGGTTGGCTGTCACACTCCCTGACCTCGGAGTCACAGTTAACCCCGGTAAAACCTGGCAGACAGGTGCAGGTGTAACTGCCCTGGCCTGTGTTCATACATGTGGCCCCATTGGCACAGGGTTTGTGATGGGTGCAGTAATTCAGATCTATAAACAAATGGGTGGAAACATTATTGGTGGAAAAAGGTACAACATTTAGGCCACGCGTTCTTATTTACAGTACTAACATTTCATTTAGTTTGATTGTTTTGCTTTTTTTTCCCCCTGCAGCCCTGAGGACAACAATGAATTACCTTGATCACAAAAGATGCCTCCCCAGCCTTCTTTGCAGGTGCACTGCCACGGTTCTTTACATGTACCATGTTTACAGGACGGATGGAGTTTACACACATCACAAAAAAGGCCCTGCCAGCCCTCTCTGCATCTGTCCACACACGAAAGACAATTATTATTTAACACACAAAAAAAGTCACGTTCAGTCCTGACGACAAGTGCATGTATGAAAGAAAAATAAGCTCAGTGAAACAACAGTAACGTTTGATTTCTGTTAAATATCTTTATTTATGAGTAAATATAACACTCACTTGCACTCTCCAGGAGCTGTACAGTTCCCATTTCTTTCATTACATCCTTCCAGACAGATTGCTGTATTAAAAGAAACAAGAAACACATGATTTAGCTTCACAAATTCTGTTTGGACAAGCCATAAACAAGCACTTAATTCTAATTCTAATAGCCCTTAAATTTTATCTTCTCGCGATAAGACCTGCTACCTGACCGTTTAATAGGAAAACATCATTTTCTCTGCAGGGTGTGTTATGTGACATCGATTTCGAATGGGTTCTAGTGTTTAAACGGCTGGTTAGTGTGGAGCAGATGCTTGTTCTCGAAAAGCAGGACAGCTGCCCCATTGTTATCGGTGGCCAGTTCGAGCCCCGTTTGCAGCTGCTGCCCTACACCCGCTCAACAATAGAGCCCGCAATTTAGTGGCGCGTGGCGGGCGATAATGCCGCGATTAACCCCGGCGCGTGCTGTTGGGCGACCACCACCCTGGATTAAACCGCACGCGCCCGGAGGGAAAGTGCACCTAGTGTGGTCAAATTTCACTATAATAGCTGTGGTATCCGATTATATTTGTCTGTAAGGCGCCTTATATCGGAACACTTGGACAAATACACACCTGTCCACAGCTAACAGGTAATTTAGGAATAAGGAAACACCCCTGACGTCACTACTAATTTTGTGCTACACTATTGGATTTCATACTCGCACTTTCTACTGTTTACTGTTTGGTCTCACATTATTTGTACAGTTTTGTGAAAATATTTTACTTACTCGATATATATTTATTTTTATAACACATGAAAAGTAAGGATGAATTCTTTACACTTCATTTTTCATCCTATTTCTAGCTTTATTGACATCATTTATTTAATATATTTACTTTTTTTTTTTTTTACATTATTCATTTTGGTGCCTATAATCTGTTGTGTTTGATTAGTATTGCTTTCTCTATATTGGGTATGTTGTGTTAAAGTTAGTTTTGGTGGACTAACGCATGTCTACAGCTAATTCCTTTGACATAACTACAACCATACAAGTTTAAGTAGTGAAACTAGGGTGTGAGCAAATAAGTTTTACTTGTTCTCACTGCTTTGGGCTACTGGGGTTGTATATTAATAGTGAATTTCTGTATATAGTTATGTATATTGTGTATACTTAAATGTGTATTATTTCGTCTTGGGGTTTTATTGATTTTTTTTTTCTCTTTTTTAGATACTTTTATGTTTTGTATTCTGTGTTAAAGTTTGCTTGGTGTACTAATGAAATTTTACAACTAATTTCTCTATGCATATTTGTTTATGTAGATTTCTCTTTGTATATTGTGCTTACAACAAATTTTCTATGTATATCTGTGTACACATAATGGAATGTATATAATCAGTATTGTACATAGAGTGCACAAGCTTGAAATAAACCAATCAATCACAATCAGCTTGAAAACCAAAAGGAAACGCAAGCTATAAATGTACGTCACTTCTTGCTGAACTCTTTTTTTTTTTTTTTTTTTCACAAACAAACAAAAGTGTCCATATGGTGTCTTTACTCTTGCTTACGTTCTTGGCAGTATTCTCCCTTCCATCCTGGTAGACAGGCTATTTGCCCGTCAGGCTTGCAGGTGTAGTGGCCAAAATGGTCGTCTCTCGGAGAGCATTTTTTGGAACAAGTGTCCCCGTAGTAATTTTCATTGCAGATGAACCGGTATGAGTACCTTAGCTCCGTCTGCGTTCCGTTCTGCACCTCCTGGGACCACTCAGGCCCTATTCCCAACTGTCTTTGGATGGTAAAAGAACTTATCAAGAATTCAGGGTTGGTGGTATCTGTAAAAAAAAAAAAAAAAAAAAAATTAGTCATACTTATTTCTTGCACACACCATATCAACAATTAACTTCCCAATAATGAGTTTGATAACTGATGTAATTTCCTATTCATTTTACATGTCACCATTGTTCCCCTGTTATGAGGAACCTAACAAAAAAAAGGTGTAAAATTCAGGAAAAGGCTGTCCTGGGAGCTTTGGCAAGGTTTCACATTCTCACTTAAGCCCCTGCACTTTCCCATGGAGGCCAAGAATAAATCAAAGGAAGTTCAATTGTGCTGCAGAGGTTTGATAGTAAAGAATGTTTCGTGTGACTCAGGCATCTTAACAAACACGGATCCATGACGTTGAGAATATGAGATGCGTTCGCCAGCACGTAATACGTTTCTTGAGGGTTTTTATTGATAAGATATGTGATCTGTGAAGTACACAGTATGGCCCCCTCTAGTGGTGGAAGCGTGCACATGTCCTCACCTCCAGGCGGGTCCGCTGCAGGAGAATACCAGGCTTCAATAACCAAAGAGAAAGCACCCTGTGGGGACACATAAGGAAACAATTGTCACGCAAAGCTGAAATTAGTTTAAAATACATAAACGCACTTGCTAGTACTTGTACATGACTTCACAAGCAGTTTCAATATTTTTCACTAGATGTTAAAGAAAATGAAACATATGAGAACCACTGCATTTATATTTGCGCCATTATTTCTAAAGCGTTTAAAAACACGAGAAATCCACTTAAACATCTTATTAATAGGGTGCATTTGTAAATTAAATAATCAGATCCCACAGTGATCTTGTTTTAACAACATGTAAAATTGTCTTTTAAAGACTCATTTTTTTAAGGTAGTTTTGCGCAGTTTGATGCAGGCTTTGAAGATTCTTTGGTGAAAAGAAAAGGAATCTGAAGAACCAAAAAGCTGCTTTTGGCTCGTCGTGGACAGGTGCTCTTACCGGCCATGTGAAGTTGAGTGGCAGACGCAGCCTGGCGTCCTGCGGGATGCTGAAGGAGTCGGTACCCAGAACAGGTGTGGTGGCCCTGCCATATCTGCAGGCTCCTGGAGACACCACCGTCTGGAAGTTCTTCAAACAAACCATGAAAAAAGTCCTGCAGCCAGTCCTGCTGCAACTAAGTCCATTTGCCAGCAAACCTTTAGAATTCTGAAAGTGATGGAGATCTAGCTCGAACACACCTGTTCCCAGAACCTGAAAGAGTACAAACAGTGAGCATGAAGAAGCAATGAACAGGGTTAGAACTCCAATCTGTGTTTGTTTGTTTTTTTTAAGACAAAAATTACCTGAGTAAATAATGTTATAACTATTGCGAAGAAAGAGGTGAACCAAACGGCCATCCTTTAGAGTTTAATGTGCGTATCCTTAGAAAATCTATTTGTCCTCCCCCCCAAAAAACCGTTCCTATTCCAAGTAGAGATTGCAAACACGGAGTGAAGAAAAAAAAAGTGTAAATAAATATAATCCTTCTTCCAAAGCCTGTAGGACAAGATCCAGCTCCACAATCCGTATCCAGAAGAAGTTGAAGAAGACCGAGTTATCCAGTGCAAAAGGTTAGACAAATATCAGTAACGTCAATATCCACAAGTGAGTCATTCTGCGGTCTTTCTGTTGTCCATCCATCGTGCCGGTCTGCTGCTGGAGTTTGCTGTGCTGATGCGTGACTTGTTTTGCCAACAGTGATGCGAACGTGTGACAGAGCATCAGCGCATAGTGACTCCCAGTGTGGATGTTTGACGTCCCTCCCAGTTTATATACGGGACTAGTGTCAGTACTGACACTGTCAGTCAATAAACACCGCCCACTCTCCTGCTCTCACCCACGCTCCCTGTGCCTGGGATGGAATAAACATTTATTCTACAAAGCGGTCATTTCTATATCCTGGTCCTAACTTTTAAAAAGAAATACTTTTTTTTTCATGCAAATTAAGAACCTCTAAGGATGCATCGACTGTTGACACGCATTTTTGTACAAATTCTGAGGAAAAATAAGAGGTCAGTAACTTCAGTAATTATAGCTGATAACAAAACTGTAAAAAGCCAAACAGTATTTTATCTTCTGGGACCACTGATGCGCCTCAGATCGCGCCATGTGTTTTATACTGCTGACCCAACATCCTTTACTCTTGTTTGTTGTGTTTATTTTAGATAAAATAAGTGCAAAGACAGATAACAAAACAGCTGTGTGATAATGAATTCACAGTGGAAACACTATATATCAAGTGAGTTGTCCATTTTTCTAAAAATGTGGTTTATAAGAAAAAACTTAAGACTCATATAAAGTCTTAAAATGAACATTAAAGCATTAAAGTTTGGGCAACATTTACATACATCTTGAACAGTCTCCCAGTGCCAGTGCCATGTGTTGGTTGGTTTTAAAATGAAAAAACTAATTTTGGAGAATTTGAAATTAGAGGATAAAGGCTACACACACACATATGGATCATATGGTATGAAAATGCAAAGAGAGGAAGAGGGAAACAATTTTTTTCACTTAAACTTTTATTTAAGTACATTTTCTAAACATATTCATCAAAAACAAAAAAAAAACAGACCTTGCGTGGGTAGGAACATTATAGTCACATTACTCAGTCTTTCCACTATTCCGGGTTCTGTAATCAGTCCATTTATTCCATTTTTTGTTCATTTGTGCTTCTTATAGATGCAGTTTGTGCATTGTTTTTTCCATTGTATGCTTTTCTTCAGTAATTGTAATCTATTGGTCCTTTGTTGTTGGTTCTAGTTTTTTTTTGCAAGCAACTAAAAGTATCTAAACCAACTATATGGCGTATCCCACTACACATTAATCAGACAGGGTACACTAGTTCAGCACATCACAGCTCACTGGAATCTCATACCCCATTATTTGATGTAACACTCCACACACCATCTCCCAAAACAGTTATTTTAATGTATTTCCAGAAGATATGCGAATGATGAACATCAAATTGTCTACTTTCTCTCCATCATTTCTGCTGTCTTTTACTTTTCATCTCAGGTGTAATAAAGAAATGCGCCAGATTTTTTCACTACTCCCTCCAGATGCACAAACTGTAAGGGTTGGTTAATGTATTGAGACCTTTTTTTTTTTACTTAGCTTATTGCTTATTAGGCTTAATTTAAAATATGATAACAAAGCACCCAGCTGTGCAGGCAATTTATTTGACATTATAGCTCATAATGCCTTCAATTCAAATCACATTTGTACAAATTAAACAGTGATTGTATGATTCATACAGTGCAACAATGTTTGTTGAACTAACATACACTAGAGCCAGTTAAAAAAACTCTCTTTCAAGTGTGTGTAATTGTTCCAAGAGGGTAAAGAAAAGTGAACCCCTAAAGGTTGCTGTGCAAATAAATTCATATACCATATACATTTTTATCACATGTAAACCCATGCTGGGCACGGCCATTGTTACCTTTATCACCCCTGCAGCAGGCTAACTTGTCTGGGAGGATTTACAGTGCCAGAGTGAGGGAACAGGATTTAGGCACAGTTCCCTGGCTATGAAGGTATCTGGCTAAACAGCTCTCCTGCCGAGATGACTTCATTTTTAACCCCCCACCTTTGACTTATAGGTTTGAGGTTCCACTTTAGAGCAGAGACAATGGACTATTGAGTGTAGAGCAGTGTGAGTAAGAGGCCCAGACATCTCACACCTCTACTGTATTGAAGCTTTGTCGTTCCCACCATTGACTGAATCACACAGATCCCGTGGAGGATCACTGCAGCTCTGCACAGCGATCTGAAACCAGTACATGCTGGCTTGGACTGAATTGGATTGATTGGTTTACTTTGAACTTGTGCAATCTATGTGCAATATTGTTTCAATTTACAATAACAGAAAAAAATATATAATATACATTTTATTATGTGTACATAACTATATATAAACATATACAATAATTCACTATTAATATACACCTGTGGTGGCCCAAAAGGGTAGTGAGAAGTAAAACTCATTTACAGTGATCCCTCGCTATAACGCGGTTTACTTTTCACGGTTTCGCTACTTCACGGATTTGCATTGTGCATTGTGTTCTGCATTTTGATTGGCTAAACAGTCACTCCGCTTCTTCTCTACCTGTGCGTCAATAGCGTTGTGGTTTAATATGTACACGTACGTAAAACAGCTTGCCGAATTTACATTACGTACGTGCAAATTCTCTTGCAATT
>JAPTGZ010253296.1:0-14519 GCA_029814645.1 Fowleria isostigma | reverse complement strand
TGGGGGGAGGCAGAAAGAGAGAGATAGTTTTAAGTGTATGAAGCATAGAGCAACCACTGAATTAGTATAAGCATAATGACGCAGTTTAATTATACTTTAACAACGTCTATTGAATAAAATGCACTGTTACCTTTTCCTTACGGTGTTACGGCTCCTTAATCCCTTTAAGAAATGTTTTCATCCGAGTATCCCATTGCAGTTGAGTTGTAGAAGTGTTCAGCAGCTCAAGCTGTTATTCTCAGCGGACCAGTGTGGGAGGGACAGTCAGAGCAGGAGTGAGAATACTGTCCATAACAAATGCAAAGGCAATAAAAAAAAAGAAACCAAAACAAGGGAATGAATCCCGCAGACTGTTCGGATAGAAAACTCTCACAATTAAAAGTTGCAGAAGAATATCCCCAGTTTATGGTGAGATAATCAAAAGCAGGATGCGAAAATAGTTAGAAAGGATCCGTCAAAGCAAAACAAAACAACCGAAACGAACGGTGTGTGTGGGTTTTAAAAAAAAAACACCAAAAAACACCGCACGACGGGAGCAGCGGCTGTGTTGGTCAGATGACAAGTTGTATTGGTGTTTCTGTCCTCTGCTGTCGCGTTTCGCAGTCCGTCGGGGGGAGGAGGGGTCGTTTCCTCTTTCTCCGTCTGTACTTTTTTGCATCCGGTGGATCCAGCAGTCACGGGCGCACGGTCTTGGGTCTGTGTTGAGGCCGCGCGAAATGTCCACGACCGTCCTCTCTCTCTCTCTCTCTCTCTCAGATGGAACGGGCACGGGCAGTTCACGTGACGTCACACCACACGGAACAACCGAGTGGGGAGCGCGAGGGGCGGGGCCACGTTTATCCAGATCTCTCCGTTCCTTCTTATTATTTATGAGACACACCCACCCTCGTGCCACACCTCGAGGAGAGCAGACTGTTTGTTTTGTCTGACAGGGACAAACACACCGACTTCCACTAGTTTGGCGTTTACTGTTAGCGGTTGGCGTGCATGTGTCGCAGGTTGTGTGGACAGATAACACGGGGGCGAACATGTTCAGAAAAATAAGTGATAACCTATATGAGCGAGCACTTCATTTAAGCACATTACCGCTAATTTACAACTTTAATCTCTATTAGAACATATTAGCGGGTCTCTATAATCAGGTAGTGCTGTGTAGCTTTTGCAGTTTCCTTGTAATCCACAGAAAACGTGAGGGTGCCGTTTTTTCAAGCGAGAGGAACGCTTCAGCACGTTGCCTCCCGGCGTACAATAGCTGTTCCAGCTCACGTGTACGAGGCACGCGGTACCAACTCCAGTCCGCTCGCGGTGCCGGCGAACCATTGGCTTCGGGGAGTCATTGTTCCGCCCACGACAGGCTCCTATTGGTCAGAAATAGGTCGGATACACCCGTCCGCTCGGATTCCCCTCGTGCATGCTACTGCCGCGTGAGACCCATTCGAAACACAGAACGCGCGAGGGCTGTCTGCTCTACTGTACATTGGAGGAGCACATGCACCGTACATCACAACGAGCGGCAGCAGGTTCCCTCCGTTTACTTCTGCACAAGTCATACCTCACCTCCTACCTTTACACACGTTCCTACCGTTAGTTTATTTAATTTTTCAATGTTCTCTGTCAAAAAAAAAGCATGCTCTTTGTAACTATGTCCGGTGATAGCACTGGATATTTGTTTTATGTCTTTTTTTTAATTTTTTTTTTAGAGTTGATGCAAAAGTAGTCAAACTAGTCTTTGACTTAATTTTAACAAAGTTCAGTATATATCCAAAAAAAATAGTTGAAACATGCATATGGTTGTAATAGAGTACTGGTTTTATCAACATTATGATGTAATATTGTACCACTTCTCACATACTTAATTGTGTATAATTTAAAACAGGGTGTCAAACTCATTTTAGTTTGGGGGCCACATATTGCCCAGTTTGACCAAGAACAATGAAGCAGTAAAATATAACACAATAACCTAGAAATAATCCCCTTTACTGTTAATATCTTCAGTGTAATGTTTGCACTTTCGTGAAATCATCACTTGGGCTGGATTGGATACTTTGGTGGGCTGGTTTTGGCTCGTGGGCTGCACGCCCCTTAACAAGTACTACCAGTTAATGTCAGTAATAAATGATATTCAATGGTGTATGAACTTAATTTATTGTGTATTGTCAGTGTTGAATATGTCTTGTTTTTTGGTCAACCCCAGGAAGAATAGTTGTTATTGCAGCAATGATGGTGTATAAATATAAATTAATACAATAGTTTGTAACTTCATCTACTTTAAGTCAAAGAACCTTAGTTCAAAATATGCTTTTATTAGACACCCCAACTACAAAACTTTGATCTCCTCTTAGGTTATAGGCTTTTAAAATCAAGTCATTAATTCAGTTTAATTCTATTTTATTTATAAAGCCCAGTATCATTACCCCCTTCAAAGAGCATTGGCATCACTATAAATTAATGTAATTATTATTTTGGCTTTATTGTTTACTGTATGTCATCAGTCTGAATATAAAGATTAGCCTCTAATCATTTAAAAACATCTTTACACCTGTAACATCCTATTGAATTCCTTCATATTTTGCAATGTACCAAAATTATTCTGCTTTAATTTGTACATATTCAGAATCCCCCCACCCCCAACATGTCATTTATAAAGCCTAGTATCATTACCCCTCTTCAAAGGCCATTGGCATCATTATAACTTAATATAATTATTATTTTGGCTTTATTGTTTACTGTATGTTTCCATCAGTCTGAATAAAAAGATTAGTTTCTAATCATTTAAAAATGTCTTTATACCTGTAACATACCATTGACTTCTTAACATTTTGCGATGTACCAAAACTATTCTGCTTTAATTTGTACATATTCAGAATTCCCCCCCAACATGTACAGGTTTCACTGGACATAATGATCACTCAACGATGCTCCATTTGTTTACTGTAGCATGAGCCCTGTAGTAAACAGCACATAGTCACAGACAGAACAGCCTCAGTCCACCCCCTATCAGTCTAAAATCCATGTGACTGCCACACTCATCCACACCAGGGCAAGAGCACAGAATAAATGAGTTGCTTACTGCCATCTTGTGGAGCTAGAACAGAGTGAGAAGTTTTACACAGCCATTCATTTTTTTATTGAAAATATAATTAAATAAAATATTAAAGACTGAAAACAAAGTTAACTTGAAGTACTGTGGCCAATAAGAACGGCAGGCCTAAAAACTTTAATGAAATTTATTAGCATATTGTCTACATCCTGAAATTCATTTAATCCACAGTGATATGAAATACACAAAGGACATAAAGCTAAATATAACTGTGAAACCCCAACACTGGCTTTGGTACAGCTTAGTTCTTGATTTAGTTAAGTGATTATGCCTGTTTGTACCATCTTCTTGATAGCATAAAATGCAGCTATGAACAAGAAAAAATGAAAGAAAAACAAATGGATACACTTAAGGTTTATTCATTGCTGAAATATAATCAACTACTGACTTTTCAGTAAATAAATGTGATAGAAATCTACTAAAACTATCATTTTTTTCTTTAGAAGAAAAAAAAACAAGGCTTGACAGGGGTATGAACATTTCATATGTAAATAAAGTGACATGATGTACTTAGACAGTTTTCTTTAGAAGAAAAAAAAAACAAAAGGCTAGACAGTAAGAATATGATTGCAACTCAGCAAAAAGTAAAAGGTCAGAGGGGTTAAGTATAAGATTGGTGTGAAGACTGATTGGGTTACACACATAAATACATGAAATATTACATTTGTTTCTATAATAGGTCCTTGTTTTTAACACACCGTGAAGTACTGTAGAAATAATCACTGCTAAAAGAGCATACAAATAACATGAGATAAACATGTGTTACAGTTCACGTGTTTAACCTGTTTTCAATCTCTTGGTATAAAAGCTAAGAATATCTCAAATAAATGAAGTGAAAATAATAAGCAAGGCTTTTTGTAAGTTTCTTCATTTTGGCAGGAGAGGGTTCCATGTACTGCTAATTATCAGCAACTTTAACATTTTATCTATATGTGATTAAATCACTAAGGAATATAGAGCAACTTTTAAATCAAGTTTACACTACAAACTTCTGGGGATATACTGAATAAACCATCACATACTGTAGGATTGATTCACAACCTCGGCAAAAAACTTGACCAGAGAACAAACATGCACTGACAAACTATCAACAAATGTTTTGTCCCCCAAGTCCCTAGTCCTAATAAATGCACTTTACATTTTTAAAAAATCCTCAGAGCCTCTAAGTGAACAACAACAAGACAAAATACACAGCAGAGACGTTTATCATACAGCAAGAGGTGTAGCAGGAATTCTAGTTAGAATATGGGGAAGAGATACATTAGCAGGTCATTTCACCTAAACTCGTCTAGTAACTGCACAGTGTCAGCCAAGCATAGTGTCAATGCACTTAAGGGGTTAATGCTCCTATGGAAACAGTCACGTCTTGAAACATCTTCCAACATAATCTGGAAGAATTTCTGGTGATATTTTATAGGATTTTCTACAGTAGTTGTTAACACACTCATTCTAATAGTCAGCAAATTAAATGTCAACAGAGACAACAGGCAATTTCTTCTAAAGGCAACAGATGCCTATTCAAGTCCCTTTTTTCTCACCCTCTGTTTATAGAACTGAAATATCGCCCTGTATGCCACTCTTTTCAGATACCTGGATGCTCAGTATCTGTATGGTCCCTGTAGGAATGGCATCTCACCCTGACCCTCCCGGGTCTGTCTCTCTCCTGGTCTCTTTGAAAGCTTCAGCCTCTTGGCATCGCTTCGCTGCAGTCCTTTAGCCCTGCGGCGGCAGGACACCTTGTGCCTGTGAAGAAGTGAAGCATTCCAAAAGCGAGTGGAGCAGCGTCGGCAGGAGAAAGTCCCTCTGGCACGATGGGCAGCTCGATGGATGAAGGCTGCCAAGGGCCTATGAGACTGTTTTCCACATACACTGCACCTTAGTCGCTCCTGAGTGGTCAAGGCTTTTTGTGGGTGTTTAACTGCCATGTGGACAAGCAGTCCCGCTTTGCGAGAAAACACAGAGCTTGGGCATATAGGGCAGCCAAAACGTTTTACAGGGACTTTAAGAGATGACAGGATCTGCACTTTCATTCCCCCGGTGTTGACAAGCTTGTACCCGCAATCACCTGATCCTCCTCCTCGCCGAATGGTCAGGCGAAGAGAGCCTTGTTTTCTATTTAGCTGCCCTCTTATTGTACAACTTATCTTTCTTTTCCTTTTGCTTCCATCAAATCTGACTAAATCTTGGGACTCCCATTTAGGTTCCCTCCACTCTCTCCTGTCAGACTTTTTTTTTTTCTTCTTGTGCCGTCTCATTTCATCGTGTGATAACTGGATGCTGCAGTCAACATGGTGGTGCGACTGGATATCTGACAGATGATGAGAATGATGGTGGGATTGATGATGATGGTGATGCAGATGATGATGTTCAGTGGAGGGCAGTTCCGTAAGGGGCTGGAACGGGGCTGTAGTGTGAAGCGTGCGACTACGGGATCCAGCAGGATATATGTGTTCTCCTTTCACCCCAGCTGGGGAATGGGGGTGCTGGGGTGGCATGATTGTAGAGTTTGGAGGCAGAGGCTGTGAATAAGTTGGGGCATTAGAGGCTGAAGACTGGGCAGCTGCAGCATCATAAAACAAGGGAGAATACCCAGCTGGTGGCTGTGGGGGTGGCTGCTGGTGGCTATGAGTGACAACACTAAGACTCTGCCCGTGTGCTTCTGTGGAAGGAGCCATCTGTAACAGGGCATTAGTGGCAGCCTCACTTTCTGAAGCTGACTGATTAACATCACTTGTACTTCTGTTGTCTCCAGACCCGCTGCTGCCTTCTTGAGGGTTTGATGGTTCAGCACGGGTCATCCCATGCTGTGATTGCCTATGTCGAGTGAGACTATTAGAGTAAGCAAAAGCTTTGCCACATACTTCACAGCAAAAGAGCTTTTCACCTCCACCTTCATGAACTGTCTGGTGATGGGCGGTCAAGTGGAAGTGATGCCGGAACGACTTCCAACATATAGCACAGGTGTAAAGACGAGGTGGAGGTGGGGGTTGTGGCTGAGGTTGTGGTGGAGGTGGGGGTTGTGGCTGTGGGTTGGTGTCTTGAGGCTTGACATCTTGAGAGTAACTGTAATAGGAGGAGGTGCTTGGTGCTTGGTTCTGGCTCCTATCTTGGGCCACGCTACATTGAGGGTTTGGGTTAAAGCTGTTAAGGTTCTCCGCAGCTGGTGTTGCCGGAACCTCTTCCATCTCCCCCTTCTGGTGGAGTTTACTATGCCTCCGGAGGCTCTGGGAGTAACCAAACTCTTTTCCACAGATGGTGCATTTATAATTCTTTGCCCCAGAGTGGACTGTTTGGTGCTTGCTCAAGTGAAAAGCTTCTCTGAAATACTTTCCACAAACAGTGCAGTGATGAGGCTTTTCCCCAGTATGAATACGGTCATGCCTGCGGAGGGTCTCGCGACGTGCAAATCCCTTACCGCAGACACTGCAGAGGTGAGTGCGTGGGAGGCCACTGGGCCCCATTCTTGGGGTGTATTGCCTGCGTTTGGGGGGCTGCCCACCAGCTGACGGATCTTTCTTAGCTCTCGGTTTGCGGGGACGTTTGGGTTTGGCAGCAGGGTTCTGTGGGTTGCTGCTCATAACCTCTTGGTTCCCACCACCTCTAAAATTCTTATCCAAGCCAGATGTTGTTGAAGGTGAACCCAGAGGACCTAAACCAAGACCCCCTAGAAGACCTCCTATGATGTCTCCCCTATCATCCCCTCTACTTCCACTGCTGCTAGCAGCTGTTATAGCAGAGATTGCATTATTTACAGAGCTAGTCACGTCATCCTCTGAGTCATCCAGGAGAGAAGATAGGGGCAGGTGGGGCTGTTGCTGCGGATGGTGGTGCTGGTTGTGGCTCTGAGAGTGTGGATGCAGTGTTGGGGCCAAGGGTGCCTTTCTCAGAGCTGGGCCCGCCATCCCACTTCCACAGGGGGAGGCACCAGAGTAGCATGGAGATGGATTACCTTGAGAACGATGATCATCATGGTAGCCTGTGTAACGATTCCGAGAGTAGTCAGTGGGGTATTTACCATCTGTTCTGTCCCTGTCATTTGAATTCCCTCCCCTTCCAGATTGAAAAAGACCATCACATCCTAAACCTGATTTTGGTTCTCCTTCCCCAACAATGATTACACCATCTTCTTCCTCAGTTTTCCCATAAATTACCCCTCTATTGCTTTGATAAGTTCCCCCTCCTCCATTACCTCCTCCACCCCCTCCCACGACTCTGTCCTCACCATCAGTTCCTGTCTTGCTGCCCCGTTGTTTGGGTCCCCTACCTGGCTTGCCGCAGGTGCCTGAGGCAGCATGGTTCAGTAGAGATGTGCTCTCACGGAAGGCACGACCACAGGCAGGACATCGGAATGGCTTTTCCTCATGTATCTTCTCATGACGTGTCAGTGACTCTCTACGATTAAAAGCCCGAGAGCAGGTGGAGCAGCCATATGGGCGGGCTGATGAGTGTATTACACCATGTTGCAGGAGGTGCCCTTTTTTCTTAAAGCCTTTGCCACAATCAGGACAATGAAATATTTTGTCTGGGCTAGGGCAGGAATTAGTTGAGGGTTGGGGAGTTTCTTGGGTCGAATGGGGAAGGCTTGGGTCAGACTGTGTTTTTATGTGTATGGGGTTTGGGCCAGTAGTGGCAGTATTGCTAGTACCTGCTGTGGTTGGTTCATGCATGCGCAAATGCCTGCGAAGGCTTGAAAGGTGAGGGAAGCTTTTGCCACACTCTCCACAGTTATATAAGGGCTCTGTATCAGACTCTGTGGCGTTGCGTTGCAATGAGCTCTGGTTATCAGATTTAGAAAGGTGAGAATCATTAGTAACCAGTACTGAGGCAGCAGTGGAAGAGGGAGCAGAGGAGGAGGAGGAAGAAACTACTGATGAGGATGAAGATGAAGAGGCAAGAAGGGATGAAGGGTCACCCCCCATATTTGACATACCAACCCCACTCCCAATTAAAGCTGGGGGCTGACCATGATTAAGCCCTCCTCCATTACTATTACTGCCAGGATTACCACTATGACTATTGTGCCCATGGCTGCTGCCACTACTGTTGCTATCAGATTTTCTCTGCGGCAAATAGCCAGCCATTGCCTTCTTCCTCCTACTACTGCTGGTGCTACTACTGCTACTACTTCCACCTCCACTGCTTTCCCCTTTACCATCATCCTTTGATAAGGATAAATGGAGCGGTAAGGGGAGGGGCAAACCCGCTTCCTGTTGCATCAGAGAAGCTATCTGATTTGATGACAGAACAGGGATGCCCTGGAAGTCAAAGCCACCCAGAGATGAAGGCTGGGAGACTGGGTGGAGCGGATGGTGAGGATGAGAATGAGAATGAGGATGAGATAGGGTATGAGGAGGAAGCTGTTGTTGCTGGGGTGGCTGCTGTGGAGTCTGCTGAGACTGGGAAGTGGAGTGGCCATGTGAGTGAGAAGAATGCAAAGCAGGAGGTGGAGCAAGACTAGTACTGGGTTCTCCACCTGCCTGACTTAAGCCAATTCCTAAGTGGTTATGCGTTCCCTGTTGCACGAGGAATTGCTCTAAACTAGCATTAGCAGGCACCCCAGAGAGAAAATACTGATTAGCAGCTAACATGCAACTAAACTGTTGGTGAAGGCTCCGTGCATCAGACTGGGCCCCAACCAACTGGTGTCCCAATGAACTGACTGCACTGCTACTAGAAGAGTTGTTAGTGGTGGCCACAGAGGTTGAAGGGGAAGGAGAAGAAGAAGAGGGGCCGGGTGATGCCTGCGGAACAGAGAGGCCGGGATGCAGAGGAGGAGGAGGTGGAGGTGCTGATGTTACTAATCCTCCTAATCCCCCAGCACTCCCACTACTGCTACTTCCCCCAGCAAAGTGCTCAAAGCGGCCTACACTTGGGTGTAACTGCTCCTGTGCTAGTGCTGCCTCAGACGGGTGGAAAGAGCGCAGGAACTGTGGGTAGCCTGAAGAATGGCTTGAGCTGCTGCTGCTCATCTTGCTTGACTTTGAACGAGAGCTTTGAGATGAGGAAGGCTGTTGTTGTAAAGGTGGGGGAGGAGGGGCACTCATCTTGGCAAAAATGGAGGCAGAATCAGAAAAGGCGTTACCTCTAGACCCCTGCAGGGGGCCCAAGCCAAGTCCAGACAGAAGGGCTCCAGATGACTCAGCCTGCTGCTGCTGCTGCTGCTGTAGTTGATGCTGGTGAAGTTGCACTTGCTGTTGATGCTGTAGTTGTCGATCTAAACCAAGGCCTTTGAACTGGTGGGCCTGATGCCCACTTAGCATCTCTATAATGTCCAAATTGTATTTTCCAAATTGGAACATTTCCCACTCACTGGCACATGGGGTACAGGAGTCAAACCTCCAGCGCTAGGAGCGGCAACAATGATCCCACCAGTGGCTTGTCAAAGACAAACTTTACCCCAAGGATGAGGTTATGCTACTGTTTTATTCCAAAACTACTTCAATGTCAGTTTGATTTGAAAGTTTGTCTTTTAGATTGTCTACTTTACTGCCGCTACTCCCTCTCGATTATCCACTGCCCACACTCGGCATAAAATGGAGTGGGGTAGCCGGGGAGATGAGGTTACGCTCAAAGGATAAGTGCCTTTTTGTCAGGTAGGTGGGTTCCACCAAATTACTTATAATAGTTTTAACTGAGAAACAGCTTAAATGGCATCTTCTTGTTTTCTGTCAGTTAGTGCGTCGACATTCTCCTTCTAAGCAAAGTTCCTCGTTTGTGTTGAGCCAAAAAGTTCCTAGAGATGAAAGAATAAAATTAAGAGAGATACCAGAGAGAAAGGTTAAGAAATTAAGTGGAATTAGTCTGTCGATACAACTGTATTCACTATATCTTCTAGTAGATACATAATGCATTTAAAAAAATGTCTTTGAAGTCCACATTTACATGTTGAATAAAAGGGAATAATACAAGTCACTTTTGATGTTGTAGTTGGTTTAGCAAAATACTCTTAGTATTGTAGTTGGGTTTTTTTTAACATGATTTATGTATATTATAATAATAAAATTAATAGGAGTAATAATATAACTACACAGCAGTGTACAATAAGCACAAAAATGCTAAAATATTGTGTCTGTCAGATGGTCTTGGTAATTTAAGTTGAGGTGCATTGTCTGGTTTACAAAATTATATGAATTGTGTAGATTCATATTTATTCTACTCTCTATGCATCTTGTTACACAGATGCAAGACAAATTAGTACTTAACAGAGAAAAGGGTGCTTATTTCAAAATGGTGCTTCAGAGGTTATTACTTAATTTTATTACATAACAAATATAAACTTAGTATAATGTTATTATACTTTAGGATATGATACATTGGCCTATAAACCAGTTGAACTAATATTGTGAAGCAGTTCTATACCCATTTCAAACTGAATTAAGTGTATTTGTCCACTCATGTGAGAATAATAAAGTATTTACAGGGCATTTGTGGCTCCCTCTGCAAATGCCAAATGTTTATTGCAGAACACATTCAGGCAGAATATAGACTGGTACAACTGAGTGGCATTAAAAAACACAGAAAGCAAAAAACACCTTACTATGAGCTATTTATGTAACAGTTCTGTCTGCAAGCTTTACAGGGTGTCCCAAAAAATTTGACATAATTTCATCACCTACAAACTTGTTTAACATTTACTTGCTCTTTTCACTCAAAAAAGTGTAATCATTTTATAAAATTACCATCCCCCAGAATTTTTCATCTGAAATTTGAAGAATAAAACCTTTTATGTCCAAATAAATCCTATTAAGTATCATTTCTCCTGACCATGTAGTCCCTCTGATATGGACTTCTCAAATGATGTCAATTTTTTGGGACACCTTGTAATATCAACAAGTGAATGATGAAAAACATACAAAAAACAAGAAAAATATCAGTTGCTGTGAAGAGGTCTTGATAGGAAATATAATGATTAAGTTATACAAGTGTAATACAATAACTGTATGCAACAGATCTAAGGTATTACCAAGTTAAAAATTTCAACTAAGAAATTTCCCCATAGTGGGACAAATAAAGTCTTATTTTATCTTATCTCATCTTAATTATGCAAGTCCCACTCCAGGTACAATTACAGGATAAATGTATAAATAAAAAATCTAGGTGTCTGAAAAAGAAAGTGGAGAGTAGACATTTCAACTGTTGCACTATGATACGTGTAATAAATTGTAATAAATTCTTATTTTGAAAACTAAAAACATTAAATAATCACTCTGCAAAGTATTTAAAAACTCTGCATAGTACTTAAATGGCATGAAGTTATTAAGACAAATTTAGGAGTCACACTGGTGCACTTCTACAGACTACGGGCTCCCCTGTGCAGCTTCATCTTGCTCACCTCTTCCTTTCTTACCGTTTCCTCTAATCGATGTAATGAACCTACAGGAGAGTCTGATTCCCAGGCGGATGAGGGAGATAATCTACAGCATATTTCACTGCCTCTCATTTTAATGTAAATCCGCACACTCCTGTGAACAAGAGCAGAAACGTTACAATTAACATCACTGTTATTCTGAGTGCACAGAGTAAACATTCGCAGAGCGTTACGGGCGCATGTAATAACGGATCCACTTTAGGAGGCAGTCTGAGTCAGTATTGGCTAACATTTAGAGGAAAAAAGAAAACATTGGACGCGCTTGCATGCAAAACTTCACGGTTCTCCTTAGCGTCATATTTTCCACCGCCTCAGCGTGTTTAGCTATTTGGTACCTCACGCAGTCTAGAAAAACCACATAAGCGCCGTTGCTAACGTTAGCCGTCTGTCCAAAGCACAATATTAAAAGCATGCAGACACCAGTTATCATCATGTTGCTAGCGCTAGCATATACATCTGGGTAACCTATATTCGGCAAATGTTTACCTACGCATCCAGTTGCAGAGTACAGTTGCAGATGGATGAGGCCTGTCACGCCTTCTTCTAACCGCCTAGCTAGCTATCGTCCGCTTCCATTTCTGCGTGCTGTTTTCCAGTCGTTAGCCAGAGCCATTTTCACTGATGCTGAGCTGGGTGAAGGCGAACACCGCTCCCCCAAGATTTCAACTCCGACACACACCGTAGCCGCCTCTTCGCCATTTCATTTCGACCGTTTGCGCTGGCAGGGAGCTTATACTAAAGATTTCGACGGTCGAGAAAATTTGGATGGACGGTGATAATATTTTTAGGTAAAAGTGAGTGACGTGTGCTCCCTTAACATTGGTCCTTTCCGGCCCTTGTAATATTTCCGGGTAGCACCAGCGGGGCTCACAGATGGTTGTTTTGGGCTCAGCGCTTTCACCGTTTGGTTACATGTTGAGTTCAGATGGGGATCTGCCTCCAAAAAGGTCGAATAGCCGGTTAATGAGTGGCTGCCCACTCCACGGTCCTCTGATTGATTCCACCATGCGTCATCCGGTCTCTGAAGACTTTTCCCCAGGCTACAAGTACCTTAAAGGCCTACGAAACACAAGCATTATTAATATGACAGGCCTCAAAGTGCACAAGTTCAACAAAGAAAGACAAAAGTTCACCAAATTATCATTATGCCTCTTAAATTCACTTTTATTTATTTTTAGAAAGCTACTAGGGTTGTGTATAGATAGTGAATTACTGTATTTATATATGTATGTGTACAAATAATGTATATTATTTTGTCTTAGTGTATATAATCTGTTGTGTTTTATTGATATTTTTCTCGTTATTAGGTACATTTGTTTTATCTTTGTTGTGTTAAAATTAGCTTGGTGTACTAATGAGTGTTTACAGCCAGTTTCTCTCTCTGTGTATTTCCTCTATGCGTATTTGTTTACGTACATTTCTTTGTGTATTTTATTTATCTCATTTTATTCATTTATTAATTTTGAGCAGAAGAAAAACAAAGACATTGTATGTACACAAGAAAGTAAATAACAGAATAAATATGTTAATCAACAAAGATCATCAAAACAATAGAACAATTGTCATGTACACTAGCAATACTAAAATAAATGCAGCATGTACTGCTCAAAAAGGAGTGGGAAGAAGAAACTTATTAAATCCCCCATCTCACATTTATACAACTTAACACATTACTATTGCTTCCTCAATGATAAATTACATCTGTTCAGAGTCCTAATAATATAGTAAACTGAAACTGATATATATTACACATAGTAACAATAAAACTGATAGTCTGCATAATTTATAACACAATATATTTCAACAATAATTACATACCAACAATGGCAATGGAAGTAACACATACCGACATGGTAAACAACAACAATCACATACCAACAATGATAAAGAGCCAAAGATGTAATGACCCACCAAGTAACGCTAAGCCCCGCTGTCCCTGTACTGTGACCAGACCATATGTTTGTAAAATGCTTTAAAGTTATGGATGCTTTGTGTTTATAACAAATTCTCTCTATATATCTGTGAACACATAATGAAATGTATATAATCAGTATTTTACACAGAGTACACAAGCTTGAAATAAACTAATCAATTCAATTCAAAGTCACTGTTAATGCTTGGGGTTTCACTGAATTACACTTAGCAGGATGAGTAATCTTGGACTATAGGCTTATAAACTTATTTATGGTGTGCATTTGTTTGGATTTATTTGGGCTTTTTCTGTTCAATCTCCATCAGGGTTGAACAACTTCCCACTTTATTTCAGACCTGTGAGGTCAGTACCTCATTAAAAAAGCATTCAAAACCACACTTAAACATACAGTCGCAGACAAATTATTAGACCATCAAAAGTCATCACAAACAATGGTTATGCAATCATGTACTAACGCCTGTGTGTATCATGTGACTAAAACAGACAGAAAAGAAAACACAGAATGCCTAAAGGCACTATTTTTGTCAGTACAATGTCATAGATATTGATGTAAGAACTAATGTGAATTTTTGTTATTATCAAGAAAACCATGGAAAACAGATAAATATCAGGTCTTACATTAAACTCTCATGGGCTATTTTTGTTGTTATCATTATATTTGTCCAAACATTAAAATGAACAAAAAATTTAAGAAAACATAGGATGGTTTAATAATTTTTTTCCACGACTGTACTGGCATTTGTGCCATTTCATCTCTTTATTTTAATATTGCTGTTTTAGTGCATTTTTATCCTGTTTTAATTGCTTATGATATGTTGGTTTTATATTGTTTAATATTCTATTTTGTAATGCACCTGGTAACTATAAAAGTTAAGTTATTGATTATTACCAGGGGTGTCAAATATATGGCTTCCAGGCCAAAACCATCTCACCAAAGGGTCCAGCCTGGCCTGTGGGATGAATTTGTGAAATACAAAAATTACACAAAAGATATTAGCAATCAACTGTCAAAATGATTTTAGTTTAGGGGCCACATACTGTCCAATTCGATCTCAAGTGGGTTCTGACCTGTAAAATTCTGTCATAATAAGCTATACATAATGACAACTACAAATCGT